>JAADVC010000090.1:0-37947 GCA_023334575.1 Pythium volutum | reverse complement strand
AGCATCCTCATTTCATCCGATTGCACATAAACACGTCTTCTGGGCACCCTAGGTTACTTCATAGCCATGTAGCCCACCTGCGTAACCCAATGCTGCTACCGGTATCTTACCGATATAATACCGGTATCTTCCTCCCCCATTTTCGACACTTATTCGTGTCGAAAATGGCCTCCTCAGATCGGGGACCAAACGGGACCATGACTCGTTAAAAAGGGAACGCGACCCCCAACCGGCCGCATGAGCTCATCGCTGCGGCGGCGCTCCACGCCCAGCAATGGCCACGGCACAACGCCGACTGCCCCGTCTACGTCCTCTTCGGCTGCGCCAGTATCGGCGCTTCGGCGCGTGCGCTCCACGTCGTCGTCGTCTTCTTCCAAGGCCGCGTCCAAGAAGCGACGCTACGTCGACATGGACAATCGGTGCCGCAATCCGTTTTGCGGTGCCGCGCTCGACAACAAGAAGCAGCGCTTTTGCGACGGCAACAAGTTTTGCCAGTTGCGACGCGGACTCGCGCTGCTCTCGGCGTGGCCGCTCGCGCCGCCCGGCGAGGTGGCTGAGAAGGAGGAGAAGAACGACGACGACGATGACGATGTGCCGCTCGCGCGGTTGACCTCGATCCACTCGCATACGACGACGACAAGCGGCGACAAGCGACCGCGCAGCAGCGAGACGCCGACGTCGAACGACGCGATGACGGCGACGAGCAAGAAACCACGGCTTCTTCAGCGCCACGCGAGCGCCGACAGTATCTCGGTGCCCACGGCCTCGTCCTCGTCCTCGTTGGCGACGCCGACGCCGACGCCAACGCCAACGCCCACACCTCCACCCACACCAACGGCAGCAGCAGCCGCAGCAACCGTACCGACAACAACCGCGCGACAGGTCAAGACGGCAAAGATTGACGTCGTGCCGCTGGGCGTGGGCATGCGCACGGGCGGCGGCGGACGGTACGTGCGCAGCGGCAACCGCGCCGAACTTTCCATGGGTGCGAGTGTGCGACCGCCGAGTTTTTCTCGGATCCCAGCCACGACGAGTACCACGTCCACGTCCACGTCCACGTCCACGTCTACGTCCACCACGCCCACCACACCGACTCCCAGTGGCGTGGCGGTGCCAGTGGCTGCGACGAGCGACTCGGCTGGTGTGCTGGGGAACGCTCCGTCCACACCTCGCGCGGTCGTGCCGCCTGCAGCGCCTATGCCAGCGTCAGCGGCACCCACCAGTCGTTCGCTCACACGTGCCTCTTCGTTACCAGTAACGACGACCAACCGAAGCCGCGATCCGCGCGTGCGCGCCGCTGCTGCCGCCTCGGCTTCAGCGTCAGCGTCAGCAGCAGTCGGAACGAATGGCAATGGCGATGCGCCTGTGCGCAAGACCATGTCGGCAGCCGATTACCTCAACATGAACCGCAACAAGGACGCGACGGCGACGACATCGGAGACATTGGCGTCCGCGCGACCACCGGAACAGACTCGTCCATTGGATCGCGCTTCGTCGTCGTCGTCGTCTTCACTTCTCCATGCGGCTCCTCCGACTGCCCATCGAGACCACACGAATGCGAGAAGCGACGCGACTCTTCCAGACAGCGGCTCGCAGCCGCTACGACGCGCGCAAAGTGACCCGACCTATGAACCGGCGAAGAACGACTGGTATGCGGAAGGGTACGCGACGGGCAGCAATAGTACGTTTCGATCCAGTGGCGAGTGGCATCGCCCGCGCGAGTCTGAAGGCGACCACGGCTTCCAAGACCATTCCTACGCGTACAACGACCACCACAACAGCACCAAAAACAATCACAATGTGTACGGTACGAACGGCAGCAACCACCATCGAGATGCCCACTATAGCGAGGACTACGATCGCAAGCCACCGAGCCAACCGCACCACCACGACGCCGCCGACCACCGGCCCCCACTACCACGGCCGTCGTCAGCGAATTCGTCGTCGTCATCGTATCGCGATGACCGCCACCACCACCACCACGATTCTTCTGCGGCGGCTCCGCCTCCACCACCAATCGTTAGCCGAGCAGAGACGATGTTCAGCTCGCTGCTTCGTCCAAGGTTTTCCCATTGTGATCCGTTCGTCAAGCTCATTTTGACGCGCATGGCGAGTTTTCTCCCGGAAGAAAAGGACGGCATCCGTGCCATTTCGTACCAGACCACGACCAAGCGCAAGCTCCAGTTTTACCTCGATTACGCCAAGCGCGTCGAACGATGCTGCGGCAAGCTCGTCAAGCTCACGGTCGACGACGGCGTCGCGCGTCTCGTTGTAGCCGGTCGCGAATGGCTCAGGATCGAGGGCACGAGCACGACAGTTTTGTACCATTCGATCTTGGAGCGCCTGTTCGTGGACAGCACGCGGTGGCGCGAGATCATTCAGGGGTTGAAGTCCATCCACAATCAGGAAATTCGCACGCGGCCCGGTGGCGCGATCAATGGCGTGTCGTTTCTGCGGTTTTGGTCGGCCATGAAGAACCAAGAGGTCGCCTTCGCCGGCGCGTCCGATTTTGATTTCCAGTCGTCGTTCAACATGGGCAACAATTGCTTCCACTGGGTGTTTTCGATCGCCAATATTGAGATTGGCAGCGGCTCGGCGGTCGGGAAAATAGATGCGTTTAAAGACGCGACGTCGAGCGCGTATGCGTTTCTAGACTCGCTCACGATCTTGCCGCTTTCCGAGGTCAAGCTAGTCAACAAGGTGGACCAGGCCCTCGAGAGAGAGAGGGACAGACAGCGCCCACGCCGCAGTGGCAGTCGCAGTCGCAGCCGCAGTCGAAGTCCTCGGCGGACCACGTCCACATCGTCGTCGTCACGACCACCACGCAATAGCGACAGTACGTCGACTCGCCAAGCGTCCTCGTCGGCTTCGTCTCGCACGGCGGGATCGCCAAGAGCGAAAGGATCGGCTGCTGCACCGAAAGCTTCGACCGCATCGTCGTCATCGTCGACGACGGCTTCCGGATCGGCCCGAGCGAGTGTGGCTTCAGCGACGCGCCCACGGGACACAACCCGCGGGATATCGCCGCGATCTGTGTCGACGTCCACCACTCAGCAAAAGCCGTCGTCAGCGACGTCTTCGACAGCCGCAGTGTCCACGCGCGAACGTATTACAGAGACTCCTCCAGTACCAGGTGAGACCGCGACCGTCGTGCGACGTGATTCGTGGAGTGAACTCGTGGATTTGGACGCGGCCTTCTCACCTATTGTGCTCTCAGAACGAAGCGTGTCCGAGGATGAAGACGACCGCATGAGCATTAGCTCCAAGGAAGAGGGTGCGTTGTTGGGCCTCCTCTCTGCCCTGCACTAAATATTCTCACTTTAACGCCTCTCAATTGTTTCGAATGGATAGGAGGAAACGACCAGGCACAGAAGGCGTCAGCGGCCACGCCAGTGCGGCCAACCGCCAGTACGACAGCCACCACGACCGCATCGACAACGACTACGACCACTGCAGCTACTACCACCGCTTCCACTACTACTACGACGACGGCAGCAGCACGAGCAGCAGCCGTTGCGGCCTCCACGCCGGCGTGTCGCTTTTGCGAAAAGATCCAGGAAACCAAGCCCGGCATGTCGTGCATGAAGTGTCTGCGTAAGCGTTAAACGCGCTCCGTATGATTTCTACCACGCGCGTGCAACACGGGCTTGTATTCCCGAAAACGAAGAGAAGGATCTCTTCCGTCTCTCCTTTTCGATAGTATCCATATTTAATACTAGTATAAAAAAAGCACCATGCAGCCTCCTTGTTCTTTCTCTCATTCTCACCCGCGGGCCTCGCGCAGGGTCTCGCCCATGTCCCAGATCATGACTGCTCCTTCGGCACCGACCGTGACAATCTCTTTGCGGTCCGGTGAGATCTTGACGGCATTAATGGCCTCGCTGTGGCCCTTGCCCGTGGCCACAGTCTCGCCATTGTCATAGTGCCACACCTTGAGCACGCCGTCGTGGCCGCCCGTGACAAACAGCGCACCACTAGACTCGATATCCATCGCGAGCAGTTCGTGCTCGGCGGCCTCTTCCAAAATGCGGATCGCGTCGCCGTCAAACGCGTCAAAGTACGTAATGCGGCGGTCCGAGCCGCACGTGAGCAGTTGCGATTCGTCGGGATGGTACACAATGCGGCGAAACACGGTCGACGCAAACATGGCCTGCGTGCGCACAAACATGTCCAAGTTCCACACGATGCACGAGCCGTCCGACGACGCGCTCACGCAGGCCGAGCCGTCCTTCACGACCTGGATCGCATTCACGGGGCCGCGGTGCTCCTTGAGCGACGCCTCCATGGTCTGGCGCGACGCCGTTATGCGCCACACGCGCACGCGGCCGTCCTTGCCGCCCGTCACGAGACGCCAGTCTTTTGCAGTCGCAGTCGTGGCATTCGCTGTGCCCACGGCAATGGCCGTGACGCCGTCATTGTGGGCGTCCTGGATCACAAACTTGAGTTTGCCCGACTCGGGCAAAAACGCACGCACCTTGCCGTCGTCCCAGCCACTCACGATCGTCGCACCGTCCGGTGGCAATGCCACGCAGTGGCACACGAGATTCGGCACTTGAATGCGTAAAATCTCGTGGAGCTTGCGTGCGTTCCAAATGCGGATATCCGTCTTGGCGCAGGTCACAAAGAGATGCGAATTGTCGTCTTGCGTGCGGTGCGTGCCCGTGGGGAACACCACGTCGTGGATGCTGCCGGCGTGGCACGTCGTGCGCAGCTCGACTTTCAGTGTGACGGCGGCGGACGCGCCCGCGAGGTGAAAGTGGTACATGTTGGAGCTGCTCGTGCCGGCGTAAAAGTCGCCGTGCTTGCCCTCGCTCACGGACGTGACGCCGCCCACGAGCTTCTCCATGGCGTCGGTCGCGATCGGCGCCGTGCGGCTCGCGGCCTCGGCAATGACGCCAATGCGTAGACACGCGAGCGTGCCGTCACCCGCGCCGAGCAGTACAAATCGCATATTGTCTTCGTCATCGTGGACCAGCAGACTGAGAATGCCTTGGCTAAAGCGTTCCTTGGTCGTGCGGTTATACCGCGGCTTTTGCGTCCCCACGGGCGGCAGTAGACAATGGGGCTTGGTGAGATCACAGTCCAAAATGATCTCGAGCAGATCACCGGTCTTGGTGCCGCAGTACGCGACCTTGTCGTCCGGCGAGACGCTCATGCAGGTCACGACGCGCTTGAGCGTGCCCAGGTTTGCACGCAATGCGTGGAATTTGCGGTGCTTCGTGTCGACGCGCCAGACGCTAATGGCGTAATTACCACCCGTGACCAAGAGCTCGTCGTTTGTACCAATGTTGAAGCCACGCACGACCAGCGTCGAATCGTCGCCCGACGGCGTGCCGCACACGGGCTCGCCCGACGCCATGTGCCAACACACGAGCGCATTGTCGTCCTGGCCGCCGACCGTAAAGAGGAAGCTGTCGCGTGCCGAGAACGCCATGTCTTGGACCTTGCCCATGTGGAGCACGAGCCGAAAGAGCACAGCCTCGCTCTGGTCGGGCTTGGTCGCGAGCCCCAGCGTAGCGCGTGCAAAGTCCCAGACAATCACAGGCGCCTTGTTGCCGCGGCTCTTGGACTGCTGGCCCGACGCGAGCCGCGTGCCGTCGTTCGAGAGGGCGAGACACGTGATGCTGCCCGTGTGGCCGCGCAGAAACGCCTGTGCGTTTGTGCGGAGGTCCTTGATCACGACCGCGAGCCCGAGCGAGTAGATGAGGAACCGTCCGTCGGTCGTGTAGATGAGCGTGTTGGGGAAGTTGCCTTGGCATTAGAAAGGGGAATGAGTTAAACAGTCGAGGATAGAGAGAGACAGAAGAGAAGAGGAGGAAGATGCCGCCGTACCATTGTAGCCGATGACGCGCTTGAGCTTGAGCTCTCGGATGTCGGTCATCGTGGGACGGGAGGTGAAGGATGCTGTGGAGTCTTGATGAAAGAAGGTGGTGGAATTTATCACATTAAAAGCCCCCCCTCCATCGCGATGGTCGTTTCATCAAACGCGAAAGGACGTGAAGTGGCGTATGGGATTCTATTGGTCGTTTCTATCGAACATGGCTTCACTCTGGCTTCACTCCAAGTCACACGCCAACCCAGTGCTGGCAGAGACAGCGGGTCTCTCGTGCAGAAATGGACACCATCTGGGTATCACAGGCACTGGATTCTTTAGTGGATGCGAGCAGACGTGCATGTGATATATGCCCCCCCCCTCTACGAGGCCACGAATGCCTTTCCAGCTCACTTTAGAATTTTCCCTCGGCATCCAACCATCCACAACGTCCCGAGCAACCCCCAAGCATGCCTGCCGCCAAGATCCGCCGTGTGGACGACCCCGCGTGTTCCCCGCAGTCGCCGTTGCTGCGTGAGTTGTCTGTCGTGCGCGCACCGCTGTTTGCGTTTCTGGACGCGCGAGACGTCGTGGCGCTGCTCGCGACCAGCCGCACACTGCGTGACGACGACGAGACGGTCGCGCACGCGGTTGAGACCAATGCGATTACGAGCTGCTTCTTTGGCGGCTGCCTGGCCGACTGGTGTGCGGCGACACCGACGTTTACGTACGAGGACTGCTATGGGTGCGACGGAGACCACGTGGAAGAGGAGGAGGTGGAGGAGGAGGACGAAGAGGAGGAGGGCGAGCAGGAGCAGGAGCAGGAGCAGGAGGAGGAGGGGGAGGAGGAAGGAGGGGCCGAAGAGGAACAAGAGGAGACTGACACAGAAGAAGGAGACGAGCCTGTCAAGGGCGATTCAGAAGCTGAGGGTGAAGAAGAAGAAGAGCAAGAGGAGAGCAATGGCGAAGAAGACGATGAAGACGACGCGGATGCGAATGACTGGACGTCGGTGCTGTCGTCTCCGGCCCGCCGCGTGTCGCTGCTCTCGCTCGCGATGCTCATGCAAGCCGAGCTCGCGCCGATGCTCTACACTGGCGAGACGGCGTGCGTCCACATTTACTATGCCGTACCGTTCATTCTGCCGCTCGCTCGCCTGCGAGAGATTGCAACAGAGACTCCGCCACCAGGGTCGGCGTCGCAGCTCGGCTGCCACGTTGAAAACTTTACCCAGACAGAACAAGGAGTGGCCTGCGCATTCTGTGCCGCCGTTGCGTCGGCCGTCGACGAGAGCACAGCGTACCGAGCAAAGCGAGACACAGATGAGTCCGAACTGGAAACGCAACTGCAGAAAGATGGCTTTCCGTACGGGAGCGAGAGATTCCAAAAGGAAATGGACGCGTTTCGATCGCGTCATGAGGAGACTGACGAGCGCTACGACGAAGACAAGTTCACGCGCGCCAATCTGAGCGACACGTTTGGATACATGTGTGTGGACGGCAAGCTACCGCATCTCCAGTTCGCGTCCGAAGACGAGGAACACGAGATGCTTTCTGAGGCGGCCCACGACGAGTTTGTGGACGGCAAGGACGGCTTTTGCCAGAGCAAATTGCGACTGCTCGTGGCGTTTTTCCAACGCAACGGCTTTGGGAAAGTGCACCGCACGATGCTCGACACGTACGCGGCCACCGAACTCAACGAGGACGAGATCCGCAGCGTCGAGATGGTCGGCGCCGAGGCACCCCACGGGTTCTTTGCGGGTGTCTACTTTATGGCGAGGTATACCTGATGCGGGTCTGTCTCATGAGGCGGCAAGAACCGGTTTAAATTGATACACTGAGTGATGGTCTGTCTCCCTCTATCTCTTTATAACTCCGTGCCCCTTTCGAACCCATCATGCACAGCCTCCGTTCGTCTCCACCTGTCTCCACCAGTCTCCACCAGTCTCCATCAGTCTCTACCAGTCTCCACCACTCCGTCACTGCCCATAACGAACCGCTTCGAGAACATGGCGCCACCTTCGCCGTCTCGTCTGCTTCTCCATTGGGATCTCGTCCGCGAGGCGTCTCTCTTTGCGTTGCTCTCGCCGCGCGACACGATCACGCTCTTGGCCACGTGCCGTGAGCTGCGCGACGACGTGCAGACACTCACTCGCATCCTCACGACCCACGCCGTGACGCGCCACTTGTACAGCGGCTGTGAACTCGACTGGTGTGCGCCTGAGCTGCGCGTCCACCACGAGTACTCGTGCGCAGCTTCCCACGAGACAAATTCGAGATTTCCAGCCGACGTCTCGGCGTCCTTTGTGTCGCTGGCGTTTCTCCTAGTGACGCAGCTCGATGGCGTGCTGTACCGACGCGAGTTCGGCTACTGCTACCCGTGGACCGTCGTGCCGTTCGTGCTGCCAGTAGAGACGATGGAGCAGGTCACGTATCCCACCAAGCGCGGCGGCATACTGACCCAGCCAGGGCTCCATTGGGAGAATTTGACGCAAAGGGACGCGGCCGTTTGCTGTCGGTTCTGCGAAATGGTGGAGCAGCCACGTGACGATAATCCAGGGACGATAGCACCGTGGCTGGTGCCGTACTACGCCGACTACAATGCCTACTGGACGCGACGCAAGCACGAGACGAACCGACTCGAGCAGCAGTGGATCGCCGACGGCCACGCCAGCAGTATCGCCGAGTTTGCGCGTCGACAAGACGCCTACGAGGAGAGCAATAAAGCTAGCGCCGAGCGGTTTGCTATGCGTCCGTCCTGCGAGTGGAAGCCAGAGCTGGTCGGGTTTCTCGCCGAGCAAAATCGACTGCCCGACGAGCTCCGGCTGCTGGACGCGGCCACGACCGACAGCTGCGTTGTCGGCTATGCGAGCGATCCAGCGTATACTGAAGGGCAGTGTCCTCGAGTGTACCGTCCGCTGCGTGCGTTCTTTGATCACAACGGCTTTGCCAACGTTCGCCGCGGCGTCTCGACAACGTATACGGGCAGCAGCATGTGTACATATCACGCGATTGGCAGCGTCGAGGTCCTTGGCGGCCTTTCGCCCCACGGATTCTTTGCGGGCGTCTACCTTGTGGAAATCTACGACTAACAAAACAATAGATGGACTGGTTGGTGCGATCTACCATAGAAGCTTCGAAATGGGTACAGGGTTCTTGTAGGTCAGCAAGAAGTGAATTTTCATCGCTTCATGGCGGGTATCCGAATATAGAAGTCAATGACTGACGTTTCTTCTGGCGAATACGTCACGTATCACGTATTATGATATAGAGGTATATTGCTATCACAATTTCAGACGTGTGACATGCGACAGTCATTTTTGATCCAGAATTTTCAGTGTGACTTCAAAACGGGTCTAACAGGACAGGAGACGTGTACTTCCTCGGAGGAGCTCATTCTTTGGTTTACAGGCTCGCGACCAAGCCAAGCCCAGGGGATTCTGGAGGTGGTCTGCCAGGCGCTCCTGTGTGGGGAGCGACCAACGAAGCGCACCTCTGATGGGCCCCTTTTCAAAACGTGTTTTTCGACACGAATCTCGATAAAGATCAAACACACGAAATAGAATGCAGCCATTGTCTGCGTCTACTGTCTTCATCTCTACCAATTGGCGTTTACACGCAGGAAACAACTTGATCGCATGACCAAATACTGTACTGTAGTACTAAGTATTAATTGTACGTCACTTCTTCATGTCAAGGACAGGAGAGATCCACATGGTCAAATACCTTGTATTATTGCGGCTGCCTGGTCGACCAGAGCTGCGATCGGATGTGGTAATACAAGTGCGCTTAAATGTCTAGTAGTCGAATCGAGTGGGACTGGTTTCTTCGCGCCGCATCTTTTTGACTTTTTTGCGGAGACTTCGCTTACGACTGAATGCGCCATGGAGCGAGTCGCGTCCGGCCGCGTCAATCTTGGAGACGACGAGTGCGTTCTCTTCACTCACAATGCTCGACACTGCATAGGAGACTTTGTCAGTACCACGGTATCAGATACTCTATGAGACCACACGTTACCTTTGCCTGTGGTGCCGGCGCGCGCCGTGCGGCCGATGCGGTGGATATAGCTCACGACGTCGTTGGCAAACTCGTACTGCACGACGTGGCCGACGCGTGTCGTGTCGAGACCACGGGCCGCAATGTCCGTACACACGACCACAAGCCTGGACTCTGTTTGCTGGAGTTTCGTGAGGATCTGCTGGCGTGTGTCGCGCGGGATCTCCTTGTGGTACAGCAGCACACTGTCGGTCGGTACCTCTGCTGGGGACGACACCAGAAAGTCGTGTAGCGTGTCGGCGCTTTCGATCGAATTTGCAAACACGAGCGTGTGGCCGTCGCTGTCGCGTGACTGCTGTAGGATCTGAAGAAGCAATTGCTTGCGCGCCACCGTCGGGTCGGCGTCGTGAGACGCGTGGTCTTCTAGCTGATGAACGGCAATGTCGAGTCGCGGCAGCGTGCGTTGGAAATCCTGAGAAGTAATAATACAAAAAGCGAGTGAGCTTCTCCATAGCCATCGATATGAAGTGTAAAGCAATTCCCCCCTCACGTCGGTGACGGCAAACTGCGCGTTAGGAAACTTGTACTGGATGAACCCCTGCACAGACCGCTTGCCGTAGTCGGGGATCGTCGCGTACACTACGCCACAAAAAAAGTTAAGGAGAACACCTGCCAGCAAATCCATCCATCTCCAGAGCCGTATTAGTACGTAGTCGTCAAAAAGGATATTGCACTGAACACGGTCTGGCGCGCGTCGCTGGTAATCGTGTCGTCCGCAGTGTCTTCCTGGTCGTCCTTGATGTTGAGATGCGCCTTCTTGAGTGGCTGATTACGGATCGTCGCGACAATCTGCTTGGTGTCGCGTTCAAAGCCGCCGCCGAGAAGCATGTCGGCCTCGTCCACGACCAGCAGCTGCGTGAACGCAAAGTCCTTGGGTTGCGTCGCGCGCAGCAGCGCCGTGGGCGTTGCGACCAGCACGGCGCACGCACCACGCGATGGCAGCTGCTGCTGCACCGACGACAGCGCCGTCGTGGCGCGCGCCACATTTCTGTCCAACTTTTGGAGCACAGCGTGGATCTGGCCCACGAGTTCCTGCGAGGTCGTGAGCACGAGTGCGACGGGGCGGTGGATCTCGTCGAAAGGCAGCGGGTGGTCGCGGAGCCGCTCGAGCATGGGGATGAGGTATGCGAGCGTCTTGCCGCCGCCGGTCTCGGCCGCGACCACGACGTCGTGCTGGCGCTGCAGCACGAGCGGAATGGCGCGGCGCTGGGCAGCGCTGGGCGTGGAAATGCCCATGGCACGGAGCCGCTCGACGAGCGCAGCGCTCACGCCCAGCGAGTGGAAGCGGCGTCGGCTTGGTGTACACAGGACAGAGAGGGCACTGCCACGCTGCGCGTGTGGCGCGACGCGCAGAGCAAACGAGCGGTGCATGCTTGTGCCGACGACTTCAATGTGATTGTTGTCACGCAATAATCACTGGTTTGGATGTGAGACGCAATCGGATTGGCTAATATTTGATAATGGAAAGTGTGGATTGGTTTATACTGTGAGATCCGATAAGAGCTGCTCGCGTGTCAACGGATCCAGTAAATTCAGCTGCGTTTCAACAACAGCCTGCAAGTCAGTGCCCTGCAACGCGAGCGCACCAATGCGACAACGGAATGCCTCTTTGTCTGGTTGAACAAATGCACAGCGTATGGGGTGAGTATGTGGGGGTCTACAAGAAGGGAGAAAGAGAGGGGAAGGAAACGCTACCGTGTGTGTGGACACCCGTTCGGAGTAGGCCTGGAACGTAGTGGCGCGCAAAGACGGCCGACACGCGAGCAAGCACAGCAGCAAGCCACGGCGCCAACGACAGCAGTGTTTGCATGGACTGTGTCTCTATCCAGCGATCAACGATGTGAACCACGTCGGCCTGAACCGAAGCGGCATGCGAGGACGGCCAGTCCATCACGGCCGCCCACACAATGACCTCCTGAGAAAAATTAGAATCCACATGTCAGTACGGGATGAAAAACCAATGGGTTTGTGCCCACGCACCACGACATCACGCTGCCCTTGGGTTAGTTGCGACTCTACGCGAGTGAGCAGGTCGTTGTACATCGCGTTGTCGACCGAGACAAGCTCTTGTGCGGCACGCAAATTGTGCTGGAGCGTCCTGGCGAGCGCACGAAGCTGCTGCGTGCGGCGATCGAGCGTGTAGCTCGTGAGCGAAGGAACCTCAAAGACCACAGAGGAAACTGGTATGGATATAAGAGTCACTCCTGGGAATATGCGCATCGTTTTGTTTCACGTGGACGCACCTTGCACTCGCCTTCGCTTCATACCGCAGTGAATGGAATCGATCATCGTTATAGTCGCATCGAGTGACTGCCTTGTGTGGATCTGATCCATGAACAGCTCACTGACCAACAACGTATCGATTGAGATAAAAACAGAATCAGCGCAAGGAGATCTAGCCACCACGGACCTGAGCGAGCCGTCATTTGGGGAATTACTTCCTCGGTTGGGCAATGATGGTTGCAAGTGTTTCTTTAGAGCATGGGCGACGAGCTGCGAGCGTGCTGGGTGCGAGTCGATCCACGCGCTAGTGATCACGGCCTCGCACACTAATCTTGTTGCTATTTCCACATCCAGAAGACCGTTAACTCAACCAGCCACTTCAACGCCTCACACATATCTCGTCCATACCACATCGAAGTTGGAACACAGATAGGTGTTCCCCATGGACCATTGTGGGCAATGCGGCGTACGGGAGATGCTGCGCCAATGCCGCGTCCAACGCCCGCGTCGCGTCGTCGCCCTCGTTCGCGGTCTTCTCAGCGAGCGATTCCATCGCGTTGGCCCATGCAATCGCGCGGTCGAATGAATCGACTGTCCACTGATGCAGTTCCTGTGTTTGAGAAGCGTTCACGATGCGCACAAACGCCGCGACGTGGGCCACGAGCGGCGCCGCCTTGGCCGTCATTCTCATCATTTCGACTCTCGTTTTGGAATGTTGGGAAAACTTCGCGCCAAATGTTGGGCATTACCAATGTTGCACGAAGGTTGCTTGATAATGGAATCGTGTCGCTGATTGGTTGAAAAGCGTATCCGCTTGTGTGGTCAAGTTCCCCCACCACAACGAAAAGATCGACTGGGGCCGGGGCAAAAATCGTGGAAGGAACCAACAGGAAATCCCCAAGACCGGCGACGGCCAACAAAAGCGGCTTGCCAACACCCGCGCGCCAACTTTACCAACTCTTCGTAGATCTCTATCCAACATGTCGGGTCCCGTGGCAACGATCACTCGCCCGAACGGCGAGACGCTCCGTGGCAAGCAGAAGGAAAAGGACGTGCGCATGTCCAACATCATCGCCGCCAAAGGTACGATATATGTGTTGGGGCGTTGGAAGTTTGTTGGATTTGTTAGAATTGTGTTGGATTTTTCTCATCCCCACAATTCTTGGTACGATACAGCCATTGCAAACGCGATCCGCACGAGCCTGGGTCCGCGCGGCATGGACAAGATGATCCAGCAGGGCAACGGCGAAGTGCTCATCTCGAACGATGGCGCGACCATTCTCTCGCAGATGCAGGTCTACCACCCGACCGCCAAGATGCTGGTCGACATTTCCAAGTCGCAGGACATTGAGGCCGGCGACGGCACGACCAGCGTCTGTGTGATTGCCGGCGCGCTGCTGGGCGCGTGCGAGAACCTGCTCATGAAGGGCATCCACCCGACCAACATTTCCGAATCGTTTGGGCTCGCGGCGCGCAAGGCCGAAGAGATTCTGACCTCGATCGCCAAGCCCGTGGACCTCGCGAACCGCGACGAGCTCATCCAGTGCGTCACGACGTCGCTGTCGTCCAAGGTGATTTCGGAATACTCGGACCGTCTTTCGCCCATTGCCGTCGACGCCGTGCTCAAGGTCATTGACATTGCCACGGCCACGAACGTTGACCTCAACACGATCAAGGTCGTGCGCCAGCAAGGCGGCACAATCGACGACTCGGAACTGATCGAGGGGCTCGTATTCAACAAGGGCTTTGACAAGGCCGCGACCATGGCGCTGCCGACCATGATTGAAAACGCCAAGATTGCGCTGCTCCAGTTCTGTCTGTCGGCGCCGAAATCCGACATGGAAAGCAACGTCGTCATTAACGACTATGCCGCCATGGACCGCATCCTTCGCGAAGAGCGCAAGTACATTTTGGACTTGTGCAAAAAAGTCAAAAAGTCGGGCGCCAACGTCTTGCTCATTCAAAAGAGCATTTTGCGCGACGCGACCAACGATTTGTCGCTCCATTTTTTGGCCAAGATGGGCATTCGCGTCATCACGGACGTCGAGCGCAACGACATTGAGCACATTGCCACGACGCTTGGCTGTCTGCCGGTCGCCAACATTGAGTACCTCACGCCCGACAAGCTGGGCCACGCTGGGCTCGTCCAGGAAGAAACGCTCGGTGGCCACAAGGTCGTCAAGATTACCGAGATTGCGAACCGCGGCAAGACCATGTCGATTCTCGTGCGCGGCTCCAACAAGCTCGTGCTCGAAGAGGCCGAGCGTTCGCTCCATGACGCGCTCTGTGTCGTGCGGTCGCTCGTGAAGAAGCGCTTTTTGATTTGCGGCGGCGGCGCGCCCGAGATTCAAATGTCGCAAAAGGTTGCGGCCTATGGACGCACGCTCGAGGGCCAGGCCAGCTACTGTCTGCAGGCGTACGCCGAAGCGCTCGAGATTATCCCGTACACGCTCGCTGAGAATGCCGGCTTGCACCCGATTGGCATTGTGACGGAATTGCGCGCCAAGCACGCGCAGGGCCACGCGAGCATGGGCATCAACGTGCGGAAAGGATCGATTAGTGATATGTATGAGCTCAATGTGCTCCAGCCGCTGCTCGTGAGTGTGAGCGAGATTGCGCTCGCGACCGAGTGCGTGCGCATGATCCTCAAGATTGACGACATTGTCATGGTGCGGTAAACGCAATCCCCAGAAGATTCGGTCCCACAACGAATGGCTACAGAGAGGAGGGTCGCCAAGAAGAGACACTTGGCGTATGGAGCAGCTACAAATGAGAAAGAGATGGAAGGGAAAAACACACGTGCGAATCGATAAACCTTGCGTTATGCATTCGACCTATGAGATTTCGTGTATGGAATTCATAAACAGTCTACCAGCGAGACACCATTCCCCACAACCAACAACATAAATCGCTCCACTCTCGTGTACCCGGTAAAACTCTAGGCCATGAGCGTGTGCGGCAAGTGGATCGTGCTGTTGAGCGCGACGGCCTCGAAGCGCTTCGTCACGTGGTCAAAATCCACCACGTTGACGCACGTGTTGTCCTGCGTGAGTTCGTGCATGGACGCGAGCGAGCCGTGGAGCAGTTGCGTGAGAATGACCTTGTTGAAGCGACCGTGCGTGACCATGAGCACCTGGTCGCCGCCTTGTGCACGCTCCATGAGCGCCGTGATCTTGCTGGCGCCGCGCGCGACGACGTCGAGCGGGCACTCGCCCGAGGGAAACTTGACCGAGTAGTCACCGTGGCGCCACTGCTCTTGGATACCGTGGACCTGGCCATTGAAGAGCGCATGGTCGTGGCCTTCCATAACGCCAAAGCTCATTTCCTCCAACTCGGCGAAATGCTCGAGTTCGAGCTTGGGGTGGAACTTGGCGACGATCGTCGCCGTCTCGCGCGCGCGCCGCAGCGTGCTGCTGTAGACGGCGCGCAGCGACACGTGGCGCATCGCGTGGGCGAGACACGTGGCCTGAAGCAAGCCAGCGCCGTTGAGCACCGTGTCGACGCCGCGGCCCTGGTACTTGTGCTGGCGGTTGTATTCGGTCTGGCCGTGGCGGCATAAATAAAGGCGCGTGACCGTTGCCGCGACGGGCGGCAGCTGCTGTGCGATCGAGGGCACGTCAAACGCCGGCATGTTCTTCATCATGTTGGCGACCGCTGTAGGAGACGATGGCGCGGACATTGACACAGTCCCGGGTGCAGACGAAGAGGAGGAGGAAGAAGAAGAAGAGGAAGAGGAAGCGGTCTGTGGAGCCATGGTGAGATGGAATGTGATGGAGGAGGTCGTGGAGGAG
The DNA here is from genome assembly GCA_023334575.1 of Pythium volutum. Taxonomy (NCBI): domain Eukaryota; phylum Oomycota; class Peronosporomycetes; order Pythiales; family Pythiaceae; genus Pythium; species Pythium volutum. Next base: position 22,068 of record JAADVC010000090.1, on the reverse strand, counting down.
GAGGAGAGAAGGAAGAGGAGGCGGGGGAGGGGGAGACGGAGCCTTAGTCGGTGGAGGACGAACCGAGTTAACAAGAGGACGAGGGGAGACGAGAATGGAGGAATGAGCTCATGAGGTGGGTGGCCTGTCACCACGAGTGGCGCTTGGACTCTACGGGTAGAAGACGATATCTCACGTCGCAGGAAAAACAACGTCAGGACGATGGCGTTGCAGACGGAGGACACGACGGGACGAAGGGCAGTTGAAAAAGATAGGTGTACTGCGTTTCTACAAGGAATAGCACAGTAATATAGAGATGACCCCTCTTCGTTGCTGAAGCCCTGCTCCGACTCGAAAGAAACGGTGGGCAGCGTGAGAAAAGAATACCCTGTTTTGGTATTATATTCCAATCGTCCATCGTTCATTAGCTTCCGAATTTACAAAACACAGTAAATAAATGGATAGTTTACTGTATTTACATCTTACCTTACCTTCCTCTCACAATTTTCGGTCTTTTGTAACGTGTTTTGTGAGTTCAGACGAGCCACTTGCCACCTGCTTATCATGCCACCGCAACCCTTCGTGAAGAGATCCTTTCGAAAAAGGACAATCTCGTGGGCATGGGAGAAGCTTCTACAACCTAAAAAAACTCATGTACGTGGCCGCGTGACAGTAGAGCGGCGTGCCGGGCGACGACCACGGCGGCGTCGGTCCATGATGGTGTTCAAAGTCGCGCTGCTCATTTGCGGACGAGACGAGGCGGTGGTCGATGTTGCGCTGGTCTTGGACGAGCGGTTCGACAATGCTCTCGGGAACACCGAGACCCGTTTTTATGAGGGTGATCGTTGGACACACTGCGCATGTTTAGGCGCGACACAGGACACGATATCTTGAATGTAGCTGATGTGATCTGGCGCACACTCTGCGATTTCGGGATCGCCCTTGAACGGGCATGCGCCTGCGTGACGGCCGGTGCAGATCGCTTCGCCGTGCGTACAGAACACGGTGCTGCCCTCAACGCCAACGAGGCTGCAGTCTGTGATGACAGCGATTGTTGCGGCCGAAGAGACGAGTGTGGCGAGTAAGAGCACCCAGAGATTCTCCATTCTGCATGTGGAGAATGGAGGAGTAGTCATAGGATGCCAAGGAGCAACGTCAGGATACTACTAATAGTAGTTGTAGTGGTCGCAGAAATCATGAAGAGTGACAAGCTTATAATGCAAACGATATTCGTGTGGAGGCGGCTTCGAGCGCTCGCCGACGGTTGATTGTATTGAGTTTTGGATCGGAGACACTTTTTTGCGGTAGCGCACTACATTGACTGACTATTACGGACTACGTACGAACGGACGCGGAGGAGAAAACTTCATAATCTACACGGGGAGGGAGTGGTTGGTGCGCACGCACACACGCGGCGCGCGGGCGACGAGACACGATAAAACGGAGGAAGCTGTGGGCTCAATCTAGAGAGCGCTTAGACGGCCACGGGCGTGTTCATCTCGTCCTTGAAGTCGGCGACTTCGTGGCTCGGCGAGCAGCCCGTCGCGGGCGTGACCGCCGGCTCGTCGGCCTCTTCTTCCTCCTGCTTCTGCGCACGCTTCTTCATGAACACAAAGCCGGCGATACCGACGGCGGCGACCGCACAGCCGACAATCGCAAGCGGCACGGCCGCTCCCGACGACGATGATTCATGCTGGGGGTTCGCGGGCATGGAAAGCGCGTTGCCGACGATGCCACGCTCCTTGCTCTTGTACGGGTTGGACTCGTCCGGCACGGCGATGTTGGAGGTCGCGAGGTTCTCCGAGCGGCTGTGCACGAGCGCCTCACCCTTGGTAAACTGGACCGAGCGGAGCGACGCGTGTTCGCCAGACACGAGCGCAATGCCCTTGACCTTGGCATCGACCTCGTCGAGTCCCTGCGCGTTGGCCGAGACACAGAGGACGGCGGCGGCGGCAATGAAGAGAGCAGAGAACTTCATGATTGGTTTGTGGTGGAAGGGAATGTGAGGAAGATGCGGCGGATTGCAGAATGAGTGAGTGGGCAGGCTGTCATGCTTGCCGTGCCTTCCGTCGTTCGACCAGGCGAGCGAACCGAGCGTTGCGCGGGGCCGCACCATACAGTACTGTACACGCCCTCGCATCGAGTCGGACTTGACCAATCTCTATCTCAGTCGTATGCTTGACCAGCCTGTGGGTTGGAGACCCAGGTGAGGCAATTCATCTCCTTTACGATGGGTACACTATGTGGCGGTATACTTTATTCAATATATCGAAAGTCGGTTCAAATGGATCACCAGCTGGTGGAAACACGAGTGGGTCCGTGGAACGTATGGACATCTCGGAGTATAGTGAAACCAAGTCAACTGCATGGACTGGAAAGCGTAAAGGACGTGCCATGAGATCTGGATGTCAATCGGAGCTTCGAGTTGTGATCCGAACTGGACAATATCACGTCCTCCGAACTGGACAATATCACGTAATACAGTCCGTTTCGCAAATAAGCGCGCTACGGAATTTATCGACCTTCATAAATGGATGTTTTCTTTTTCCAAAACAGATCGTTGCGCAGTTGCGAAATACTGATTACCTTGAACTATCTATAACTCAGCAGCGCGCTTATTTGCGAAACGGACTGTACTACGTAAAATAGTAAGACTGAAGATCAGCCACGAGGTGTGGCCCAGTCGGGTACTGGGTACTGACTACTGAGTACCCGGGTGTCTCCTGGAAATTCTTCTACGGTCCAGTGTCGGCGTCACGTGGACCATTGCTAGAAGTGGGATATATGCTCACAGGCTGCTGTCGCAGAACGCTCCCCGGTCGCTGGCTTTTGCCATGGGGGGATGCTTCCTACTAGTATTATTCCCGGCGCGAACGAGACACGGCATCAAGCAAGTGTCACCACACACCTGCACAGATGGACACTGGTTGTCCGGGGTTGACATCGTCATGCATGGCTGCTTTAACACGGAGGCCATCGACGCTGTGAACGGCCTAGCTTTCAGAGAGGGCCCTTTGTAGAGGTGTGCGATCCGACTACGCAGCGCCGAGACTGCTCCATGGCCAGGAGCGAGCACTGGTGCCATCGGCTTCTGCATACAGCTTGCTCACGGCGGCCACCGCAGGTCTCGCTCCTCGCTTCGTGGACATCGCGCGCACGCTGCTATTAGAGTGCTGAGACGAGTGAGCCAACGCCGACGCAACACCCAATGGCCGCGTTCTTGTGACCTCACGCAGGTGACGACCTACTATTACTGTACGCACCAGCGGCAGCCCGCAAGTGTGGGCGACTCTGGGTGATCCACCGCGTCCTGTGAGATCGCAGCAGCATTTGAACGCGTTGGAGATACGCCAGTATCTTGACAACCAGCACGAGATCGAAAGGGCTTTCGTCCAGTAAACGCTTGCATTGTGTGAGACCTGCGGTACTTATTATACGTGGTTGGTTACTACATCCAGGTGCTCTCCTGCATCGAGTGAACCAACGGGCCTATATACCGCACTGGAACGGCAAGCGCAGTCCCGGGCTCTGCCCACAACGCACCAGGACTGTCAAACGCATGATTTCCTAACGTTTATTTAGGAAATAAACCCCACGCGAGTGACTGAATGCGTCATCCAAGGCAGTCCCCAAGAGATTTTTCTGGATCCATGGATCCATTTTAGCCAATCCGCATCATTTTCACCTGATTTACAACCAATCAGCGTTGTGAATCCACACTGTTTAGCTCTTCAAAATGCGATGATGGCAACGGCTTGCGCCGACCTTCCATTTCGAAGGACTCCCGACCGCCAGAAGTCTTCATTCCCCGATTCCCTCGAGCACAGTCTCTCCATCATGGTGCAGGTGACCGTGCTCGACTATGGCGCCGGCAACGTGCGCAGCGTCAAGAACGCGATCCGCGCGGCCGGCCATACGTTCAAGGACGTGGAAAACGCCGACGATATCCGCAATGCCGAAGTGCTCATCTTTCCCGGGGTCGGCCACTTTCGCAAAGCCATGGAGTTTCTCAATGCCACGGGCTTTCGGGACGAGCTGCGCGCATACCTGAATGAGAACCGTCCGTTTCTCGGCATTTGCCTCGGCATGCAGACACTCTTTGAAGGCAGCGACGAGTGCCCCGAGTTGCCCGGCCTCGGCGTGGTCCCGGGCCACGTGACGGCGTTTCCGACCGACACGGTCGCCGTGCCCCACATTGGCTGGAACGGCATTACGGTCTGGAAAAAGTCGGCGCTCTTTTCGCACGTTGCGAATGCCGAGGCATTTGACGCGACCAAAGTGTACTTTGTGCACTCGTTCCGCGCGACGCGCACGCCCGCGAACAACGACTGGGTGCTCACGACGACCCACTACGGTGATCTCGAATTTATCAGCGCCGTGCAAAAGGGCAACATCATGGCGACGCAGTTCCACCCGGAAAAGAGCGGCGCCTTGGGTATCTCGGTCATTAAAGGGTTCTTAGAAAACCTCAGTTACATGGCCGACCACGACGACGCTGTGTCCGCGGCCGAGACGCAGCCGCCGACTGTGCTGTCCAAGCGCGTCATTGCGTACGTTCAAGTATCCAACATGGCTACACAAAGAGACTTTGGTGGTATTGATACTGGGTAACTGTTTCGTAGGTGTCTGGACGTGCGCTCGAACGACGACGGCGATCTCGTCGTGACCAAGGGCGACCAGTACGACGTGCGTGAAAGCGCGAGCGACGGCGGCGACGTGCGCAACATGGGCCTGCCCGTCGATCTCTGTACGCGGTACTACCACGAGGGCGCCGACGAAGTCGCGTTTCTCAACATTACGAGCTTTCGCGAGCAGCCCATTGGCGACATGCCCATGCTCAAGGTGCTCGAGGCCAGCTCGGAAAAAGTGTTTGTGCCCCTCACAGTCGGCGGCGGCATTCGCGCATACGTCGACGACAAGCGCCGCACGCACTCGGCGCTCGACGTGGCCGCGCGGTACTTTCGCGCCGGTGCCGACAAGGTCTCGATTGGCAGCGACGCTGTGCTCGCGGCCGAGGCCTACTATGCGGCGGGCAGTGTCGGACGCGGCGATAGCGCGATCGAACAAATCTCGAGCGTGTACGGCAAGCAGGCCGTCGTGATCTCGCTCGACCCAAAGCGCGTGTACGTCGCGTCGCTCGACGACGAGGCCGCGACCAAGTACAGTGTCGTGACGCTCGACAAGCCCGGGCCGAACGGCGAGCAGTACTGCTGGTACCAGGCCACGATCAAGGGCGGTCGCGAGGCGCGCGCGATTGACGCGGTCCAGGTCGCGCGGGCCTGTGAGGCGCTGGGCGCCGGCGAGGTGCTGCTCAACTGTGTCGACATGGACGGCCAAAAGGACGGGTACGATCTGCAGCTCGTGGCGCTCGTGAAAAAGGCCGTGACGATCCCCGTGATCGCGTCGAGCGGCGCCGGCGAGGCCGCGCATTTCACCGAAGTGTTCCAAAAGACCAACTGTGACGCGGCGCTGGCCGCGGGCATTTTCCACCGAGAAGAAGTGTCGATTGAAGAGGTCAAGGACCAGCTCAAGGCCGACGGGATCTCGGTGCGGCTGTAGAGACACAAGACGGTGTGAGATTTGTTTTGCGATCAGCGAAATAGATGGACCCATTTCGCCCCCCCCCTCCCCCATTATGTATACAACGTGTTGCTCACGATTGCTGCGGTTCCAAGTCCGAGTCGTTCGCGAGAGGAAAGACAAACAGGTCCTGTGGCGTGTCACCAGTACTCATACTAATACTAGGTGCGACCGTGGACAGAGTATTACTACTACTGCTCTTGTACTTGGGCCGTGGGCAGGCCTCGGACTTTGGTCGCTGCGGCACTGGCGTGACAGGCAAAGCCGAGACGACGTCGACTGTCGCAGATGATCCAGTGGCCTTCACGCCGTAGCTGCTCGCAGTTTGCGCGCGCGTTCGGCCCACATCGCACGCTGCACCGTGTCGTCCATTCGACGTGTGCGGCCGTAAGCTGCTGTCGCGATTGTTGCTTGCGGGTGGGCCGTCGTCTATCCGACTGGCGAGCGCGTGGATTTGTTGCTGACGATGCTTTCGACTCACAGCTGCGGCCGTCGACGACGTCGGACGAGAGGACGAGAACGAAGACGGCGGACGTGCTGCCACGGGATGCGTGTACGCCGCCGTGTCCTTTTCCAGTAGCCCTTTGTACTCAATGAGGATCTCGCGCGACTCGTCCTGGCTGCGGCGAATCTCTTCTTGGATTGCTACGTTCTCTTCTCTCAGATTCCTTGCGACCGTCATGAGCGGTCCTTTGACCAATGCGACGTCGTCTCGTACGCTCGCGACGATACTCTCGGTTTGGCGCACGCGTGCTTCCAGCTCATGCTGGTGGTGCACCGTCTCGAGCACACGCTCCGTGACCTTGCCGAGCTGCGTCGCGGTCTGCTGCTTGAGCTTTTGCTGCTGCGTCAGCGTGGCGTCGAGTGTGTGTGACAGTCTATCGGTCATCTGCTGAAGCCGCGCGTCCACGCTCTTGAGTAGCGAGTGCTGCGTGAACTGCTGGATCTGCTTGAGCGTCGCCGTCGTCTGCTGACTCGTGCGTGTCAGGCCGTCCATCTCGGACTTCATGGCGTTGCCAGCGTGCTGCTGCTGCTTTAGATCGGTCTGCATCTCGGCCTGAAACGCTCGGACGTAGGTCGCACTGTCCTCAAGCGCCTTTCGCGTTTGCGCAGTGTCTTGATCGATCGTGTCGACACGCTCTTTGGTATTTTCAACCGCACTGAAGAGCTGCGCAATCGCATCATGCGATGCCGTGTGCTTGCGCGTGAGGTCCAGCATCGTCACATTCAGGTCGGCGAGCTTGTGCTGCCGCTCGCGGTCCGTGTGGACGTACTCTTCGAGCGCGTCGAGCTGGCTTGTCATGCGTGCGATGCGGTCGGCCGCCGACTCGATCGCGGCCTTTTGGCCGTTCGTATTGGGGTTGAAAATCCGGTCAAAGTCGTCGATCGAGAGTTTCGTGGCGACCTGCGTCTCGATCTGGTGCGCGAACTGCGCAAAGAGATCACGCACATTCTGCTCGAGCGACGCGCGCACCTTTTTCAGGTCCCACTTTGTCGCTTCGTACACGGAAATGTCGAGCTTTTTGCTTTGCACGGCGTGCACGTCGGCCACGTCGGCCTTTTTCTCCATAAACTCGAGCAGCTCCATGCGTGTGCGGTCAAAGCACGAGGTGATGCTAGACTGCGACATTTTCGTGCAGAGCGCGGCGTCGAGCTGCGCCTGCGTGACAAAGGACGCGACGTAGTGCTGGAGCCGCTGCTGCTCGTCCAGCGACTGGCGGGACGACTGCTGCAGGTGGTGCACGTGGCTCTTGAGTCGCTCGACTTCGCTCCAGAGGTACCGCACGTCGGCGATCGCGAGCGGCGGCGGAGACGCGGCAGCGGCGGTCGACGTCATCATGAGTGCAGGGCTTTGGATAGGTGGATGGATGGGTGAGCCCGTTCTATCTTGAGGGGCCTGTAAGTGTGCGGATCTGCTCAAGTGTAGCCATGTTCTCTTCCCATTCGCTTAGGTCAGCTTAGTTTCCCTCAAACAGGGCACTCTAACGAGGGATTAACCGCTATTCCACCTCAAATCCGAGGTTTTATCTGGCTCTTCCGCCTTCGACCGGGCTCGGAACAACAAGACCCTGGACCAACAGGCGAAGGGGGCCAACTTCGCCCATTGCTGTGCCCCGCCGCATTCTTCGTCTCTCGTTCTCGCTCGCTACGAGCCTCTTCCGCGCCTGCGCCCATTACGCCACTACGCGCATCGCACGCGCCATCCCCTCTTTCCCTATCCACGCGTTTTCCCGCTTTCCGCACGCTCCTGGCGCCGCCGCAATCCCATTTCCACCATGGATTATGATCTCGTACGTATTTACTAGTGGGTTTCCTTCCGTGTTTCGTGTTCTAATCTACTGTATGGACATCACATAGGGCGACGACGGTCTCCACGACGACGAGCTGCTGCCCGGCGGCGGCAACGGCCCGACCTTTGAAGACCTCGCAATCGACGACTCGCTCAGTGAACTCGACCGCGTCGCCAAGTATGTGTGCTCGAGCATTGCCCTGCAGCGCGTGATCCACGTCAAGATGCTGAGCGACACGGCGCGCGTGGTCGGGTTCCCTCAGTTCTGTGACGCCCTCTTGCCGCTGCTCGAGCCGCTCGTGTGTGACATTGAATACGTCGTGCGGCAGCACGTCGCGCTCCAGTTTCCGCCGCTCGCGCGCTTTCTCACACAGCACGAGACCCACGGCAGCGACGGCTACCGCGTGCTGCTCGACACGATGGTGCCGCTCGTCGCCAAGCTTGTGTCGGACAAGCAGCACGAAGTGCGCACGGCCGCGAGCGAGAGTCTGGTCGAATTGGCCGCGCTCGTCAAGCCCGAAGACCAGGGGCAGCACATTTTGACCATTGTGCTGCCGCTCGCCCACGACGACGACAATGAGCAGTTTCGCATCTCGGCCATTTCGCTGTACCACGGACTCGCGGAGCATCTCGGACCCGATCTGTGCCAACAGTTTTGCGTGCCCGAATTGATTTCGCTTTCCGAAGATCCCGTCTTTCGTGTGCGCAAGTCGACGGTCCAGAGCTTTGCCAACGTGTGCAAGACGGCCGGACAAGAGGTCAGTCGCGAGCGATTGCTGCCCGCGTTCCAGCGGCTCGCGCACGACGATATATGGGCCGTCCGCAAGGCCTGCGTCGAGTCGCTCGTCGGTATTTCCCAGTCATTAGCGCTGCAAGACCGCGGCGAGCTGCTGATCCCGCTGTACGACCATTTCCTCAGTGACAACTCGCGGTGGGTCAAGCTCGCGGCCTACCAAAGCTTGGGGCCGTTTCTCGCGTCGCTTGAACGCAAGGACGTGAGTGACGAAATGCTCGACCACTTTTTGGGCATGGCGACCAATGCCGCGTCGGCGCAGCTCGGCGGCAGCGGCGAAGTCGACTTGCGGTTCCACTGCGCATTTAATTTTCCGGCGATTGCGAGCATTTTAGGCAAGAGCGAGTGGCACAAATTGTCGGCGACCTTTGATTTGCTGAGCCAAGATTCCTTTTGGAAAGTGCGGCGGACATTTGCTTACTCGCTCCACGAGATGGCCAAGCTGCTCGGTCCTGAGATTACGCAAACGCAGCTCGCGACAGCATTCGACACGTACTTGCGCGACATTGCCGACGTCAAGTTTGGCGCGGTGGTCCATTTTGCCGACTTTTTGGCGCACCTCTCGCCGCCCGACAGGGAGCGGTACCTTCCCGTGCTCTCGCAATTGCAGACGCAGCTTTTCAATGATGAGACCAAGTGGCGCACGCGCGAGATTCTGAGTCTGCAATTACCGCAATTATGTGTGCTGTTTTCCGAGGACGCGACGTTTGCCGTGATTTACCCACTCACAATCAAGCTGGTCACGGACAATGTCGCGGTCGTGCGGCACCGCAGTGCACAGGCGTGTCCGCTATTGATTGCGCGGATCGCGGGGAATGCCGAGCAGCTTCAGGACATGACGGACAAGCTCAAGGAGTTGGCAACGTCGCCCGTGTTTACGCAGCGACAAGTGTTTTTGCTCGTGTGTCAAGCGTTCTTGGCGCCGGTGCAAACGGCGAATGATTCGGATCGAGAGAACAAGGAAGCGGCGCCTGTGGTGCCTCCGACATCTTCGGAAGCGAGTGCGGCACTGCGGTCGCTGTTTGAAACAGAATTAGCGAGCGCGTTTTTCGAGGCAGCGACGGATTCGGTTTCGAACGTGCGCGTGCTGTTTGCCGAAGTGTTTCTGTCCCACAAAGGTTTGTACATCCCTATACTGTTTCATTTTTATGTATGTGAGACTTATGGAGCTGTTTTTTTTTGTAGAAACATTGCTGGTCCACGTATCCTGTCCAGAGGCATTGCGAGAAGTCATGACGGCGAGTGAGACGAATGAGAATGTCGAGGCGGCCGCGGCCATCACGGTGGAGCTGTTGCTGTCGCGACTGCGCGAGAGATTGCCACTGCGGGAAAAGCCCGTGCTAGTCAAATTGCCTGTCGACACGTCGGCCGAAGAAGACGACGCAGCGAAGATGACCGCGTCGGAGCCGACGTCGACAGCCATTGTGTGCATAAACGACCCGGCCGTGGACGTGGGCGGCATGGAGGTTACCATGGCGACATCACCAACACAAGACAAGGCAAGCGACGACAGCACGAGTGAAGTGACGCCGGACGATGTGTCGCTTGTCGTGTGAGCCCAAAACGCTGTGCGGTTCGGAATTACAGCAAGCGCGCTTCGTGTGTCTGGTGTTTAGTGGAGCTGGTGGTGAATCCGAACCGTGTGCGCCTGAGGTTTTTTTTTGTAGGATAGCAAGTGATAGATCAGAAAGTGGACAAATAGGATAGTTTATAGTGGTAGGGGACATGAGCATACAAACAAGGATGGCCCTCGAGGGGGGCAAAATTCGAATGGGGAGGGGATTCCATCGAGATGAGACGGTGCTACTTTTTGTGCCACATCCGGAGCTTCCCATGTTGAACTCATTTCTGATACGGTACATCTGATGAGCTACTCGAAATGCGAGACCATCAAAGAAGCATGAAGAAGCGACAACCGAAAGTGGTGTATTACCTCTCTCTCTTGTATAGCGCAGGTCGTCTCTAGCACATTTCACTCGCCGATAGCGGCTGCTGTGAATCGTCTGCTGCAAAACGGAAGGGAAGGCGTGGTGGCTCCGTCGCCAGTCTTCTGGGGACGACCATGTGATGCGAACGTTTGGCGAATAATAATAACGATTAAATGCAAGTGGAGGAGAGAAAAGAAAAAGGCGGAGGGAGTCGGTGCCGACGAGAGAGCTGCACGCCATGATATCGATCGATGGAATGAACCCGGAGACAAGCCAATCGCTCGAATCAGAGGCATTCGCCACCTTCAAAGTCGTACGCTTTACTTGGTCGACGATGCAGAAGAAGAAGAAGAAGAAGACGCCGTCTTGTCATCCGTCGGGACCGGTTCACACAGCGCCACGGGCACAAACGTGCCGTCGAAAATGTCGTGGCAAATCGCTTCGACCGCGCGAATGCCCTTGGCGGCCGTCTCGGCGCCACGACTCACGGAAAAGCTCTCCAATTTCTTCGACAGCATTGGCACAAACGCCGTTACCTTGGCCTCGGCGTGGTACATGGTGAGCTGGTCATTGTCTGGGTGGATCGAGTACACACACGTCTCTTCGACCGTCGCGACCGAGCGAAACGAGAGGTTCGTGCTCTTAAGCACAAGCGTCTTGTTGACGGGATCGCACACTGTCTCTTCGTAGACATAGGACGCTGCACCAATGGTCGACTTGACCCACGACGGCAAATTGCCCTGCGTGGCCTTGGCGAGGCGACACGAGACGAGCCGGCCCTGCGCGTCGATGCGGCGGTCGAGCACGTCGACGCGCTCAATGTGGGCGAGCGTCGGGTTCGGGTACTTGTTCCAAAAGGCGCGCGTCACGACGTCCCAGGCAAACGGGTACACGTGCGTGGTCTCACTCGTGAGTACCATATCGGAGAAGGAAGTTGGCTGTTTGTTGGATTTCCGACGATGAGGGAGGGCTGAGTTGGTTGTTGGTTTGTTGGCTGGGTTTTGTTGGTTTGTGTGGGTGAATGAGTCGGACCAGAGAAGTTGTGGCCCGACGGTGGGGCCCATTGTCCCGAAAATCCCGAATGGGACCGAACCATCTCGAAAATCGAATTCCCGGTCAGAACAAGAGGTGGCGGTCGGTTCGGGACAGATGGTGCTTCAACGAGGGATTTAGTCCCGAAAACCAGATCCGAGCGGATCTAGAATCATAGAGAATTGCTGACTACAGTAACATATTGTCCCACCCACAGACCGTCGGACATGGCTGTGTGGGCAAGCGTTTTGAGCAGGTCACAAGTGACCATTTTGGATTTGTGACGGGGCAGTGTTGAAGATGGCTACACTCTGGATTGATAGAGTACTGTAGTGAAGGGAAGCCAAGAAAAAATGGATTGGGGAACGCATCGTTAATGTATCTGGCGGTATTGTCTACTACTGTATGGATTGGGCGGCGGTGGCAGCCACTGGTGAGCGACTGCTGCATCTGGAGGTCTCGCTGGCCAAAGGAATATCTTAGAAAGACAGGCGGAGCTCTTCGTGTAAAGTATGTATCCACGCAAGCTCCCGCTATGCCGACACGTCCATGACCGTAGCACGCTCGCCGTCGGCCTTCTTCTTGCGTTGGATAAAAATATCGACAAGTTTTTGCTTGGCGACGTCGACATGCTGCGCAAGGTATGCCGAGAGCTGGGCGTCTTCGTTCGTGGCAAAGTAGTACGCGACGAGGCAGTCGACCGCGCGCTTGCGAACGTCGGAACTTGCATGCTGGAGCTTGGCAACAAGTAGAGCGAGCAACCGAGCGTTCCACTCCGCCGAGCGCGGTAGCAGAGACGATGACGACTTGGACCCGACTTGCTCGGCCGCTCGCTCGAGTACGGCGCGTACGAGCTGGAGTACGACCTGGAGCGCCGGTGGTTCGCGACGCTCAACCAGTGGCATGAGCAGATCGAGCACGCTATCAGGTTGGGTCGAGCCGCGCACAATATCTGTGAGCGTGAGTTCGGCTAGATGTGCAGCGATATCAACAGTGCCGTTGATGCTGTCGAGCAAGCCGATTAGAATCGGCTTGAAGAATTCCTCGGCACGGTGCGGTTGCGCACGGACAAAACGCTGGAGGATACGCACGGCGTTGGCGTCACGTTCCGAGGCCGCTTCAAGAAGCACTAACAAGACGGGCGGGAAAAACTTTTCCCAAAAGGTGTCGGGTTCGCTTTTGAGAAAACCACCCATCTACAAATACGGGAGTAAATAATGTCAGCAGAGATTAACGAGGCCAAAGCAAATGATGACAAATTACCTTGTGGTAAGCGGCAGCCTTTTGCGATTCGACGCTGTTGTTGTCGCCGATGATCGACAGCAGATGTTCAAACTGCTCATCGGGGCTTTGTACAGATGTCGACGAGAGCATCGATGCAAACCCTGACAGCGAACTCAGCTTGTCATAGTCGAGAACAGGCGCGCGCGGCTCCAGGACTTTGCTGCCATTGTCCATGAGTATGACATCGTCCGGTTCCTTTCGCCTAGTGATGAGTGGGCTCGAGGCGAACTTGGATGGCGACTGTGCATGGCGTTTTCTGCTTGGCGGTACCTTGTCCACCATAACATCCTCTGGCGGTGGCGGCGGAACCTGATTGTCCGAACCTGACGTCGCTGGGGTCCCACCAGATAGACTGAGCACGATTCCTTTCTCGCGGAGCACGCGCGATATGGTACTGCGCTTGGTTGGTGCCAGCAGCGGCATCGAACTCTCGACTTCGTTTGGATACAATGAGCACGCTGCCTGCACAATGGTCGCACAAGCTGAGGCCACGGGCACCGGGGCATCGCTCTCCAGCAGCTGTGCGGTTTTGGTCAACAAGCCGCGCATGTGGGCATTGTTGGCGCTTTGCTGGATATAATCACGCGCACCAGGAAGCAACTCCTTCACGTATCGACAGACGACGGCCCTCATCTTCATGTTGCTTCCGTCGGTCAGCTGCTGGATCACGTATCCGATGAAAAGCGTGGCGTCGTACTTGGAAACGAAAAACTCGAGAATATCCCGCGCGACTACCCGCGTGGATTCCTTGGGATCCACCAGCTTCTGGAACAGTTTGGGGAGTATCGTCTTCAGAAACGGAGCGACTTGTTGTTGAGTGACAGCTCGTAGGCACGACTGCAAAGCTTTCAAAGCCGCCTGCGCCACGCGGTAATGGCCGTCCGTGAGATGGCGAATGAGGGCGAGTAGCACGCGCTCGTCCATTTTCCTTTCCTTGGCCGATCCGGAAACAATGCCCGATTCGGAGGACTGTATATTCGACTTCTCGAGTGTGCGATCGATCAACTCGACGGCCTCGAGACGAACTGACCACAATCCGTTTTCGATACGCGCTAGTGCATCTTCGAATCCTTCGTCAGTTGGGGGCGCCGGGGTAAATGCTGACGTCGACCGTGTTGGCTTTGGAGGAGCACTTGCATCTCGTGATGAGGTCGATGTTCTGGGTGTTTGCACCTCGGTATCGATCGAGTTGTCGGTAGCTCGTTCTTCCGCTTGGTGCAATTCGACCTCTGGTGTGAGCGCACGCCGCTTGGGTCCATTCTGTCGGTCTTTCCTCGCGACCGGACCATTCGACTCGCCAGTCTTTGCCGATGGCGACGATATGTCCGTAGTAATCTGGACACGTTGTGCACGAGGAATAGGTGGCATCTTCTGGCCTCCAAGAGGCTCTACTCGATCAACTTGCTTCAGCACACGGAGCGGTCCAGCCAGCGGTCTTCCGATTGCCTGCGCACCTGAGTCGTCTTCAAAGTGCTGTATCCTGCCGGGTAAGCCAACGCGCATAGGACCACCTGACCCCAATACTCTGGACGGCAAGGAACGAGAGGGCTCGGCACCGTCCATGGCTTGCAATGGGCCACTACCCAATACGCGGCGGGGTCCCAGTCCACTGCTACCAATAGTGACTGACGAAGACAACCCAACACGAACTTTGGCGGCACCACCCGACATCGCACTAGACGACAATACCTCATTTGCTGGTACAAAGATTGACGACGACGAAGTCGATGATCCGAGCCCGGTTGACGCGGTGTCTCCAATCTGTCGGGAAGACGAGTTTTCTTTGCGTAGGCTGAATCGGCCGCTACTGGTAAACGTCGAATTCGTTCCCGAAAGAGGTGTCGACTGATCATCGCCATTTCGTTTCTCTCTCGCGGCCGCATCGTCCCGCACATTTCTTTGGGTAGAAGGATCCAGTCGCTCGAGAAGGATATCGGCTTCTTGAGGAAAGATGCGATGAAGCGCCCAATAGCATTTTCGTGCCTGCGCGCGCACCTCGGCCACTGCGTCATGAAGCAATGCGGGAAGAACCTGAAGGAACAGATCGAGATGCCTGTGAAGGAACACACACATCGCCAGTTAGTCACCAAGATTTCCAGTTAAAGTTAAAGGTGGTCTTCCATTGTGGTCACGTACTTGCTCAGAAACACCACATTCCATCGCTCGAGAGTCAATGTCAAGTAGCTCACACAGTTGATGCGCAGCAACTGATTTCTAGTCTTGGCGCCGTCGATGAATCTATTCAACAAAATAGAAAATCAGTATCCACGAAACAACTCCGCTGGTGTTGTGTGCACGTACTTAGCGATAATGCGGTTGTACCCGTTCTTCGTGCTCTCGATAATTTCTCGAATCGATGTGTCAGAGGCCGTGGAGATGACAAGAATCGTCACATATGTCGCCTTCATCAAATTGGTCATGAAGGACTCTGCGTGCGGATTGAAGTCGTCTTTGAGCACTTTGGCAAGCGTCTGCAATGCCTGGCAGGCCTCGCGCGCGACCGACGACCGCAGATCGATGACTTGCTCGCTCAGCACTTCGCGAATGGAGCGGATTCCCTGTGCTAACGCCGCCACAGCGGCGGAACCACTGTGGTTGCACTTGTGGGTGAGCCGCTGAAAACTCTTAAGCGATTCCACGCGCACCGACCAGTCATTGTCGAGACGGAGTCCATCTGCAATCTTGGCCAACTCACGCAGAACCTCCTTGTCTGTAACTCCGGTGCCCGGACGAGTGGCAGCAACTGTGGTGGCCGCGGCAGCATCGGTAACGGATGCCGATTGACTCGCCGTCGACGACTGCGAGGGCGACTTGTCGAGCGATGCGGGGGCCGCACTGAGGAGAGTCGGTCGGCTAAAGGCTTCGACGGCCGAGTCGATGTCGTTGAAATCGTACTCCTTGTTTTTGAACGCGGTCAGAAATCGAGCCGTCCTACTCAGTGGCGCCGAGTCGATGGCGCGCGGCGGGTCGATAGCAGCATAGCTGGTCGTCGGCATATACGGTGGCTCTGCGTGCGCGTGTGCCGCGCCGCCACCGGAGAATTTGTCGGTCAGTGTCTTCATGTGACCCGCTCGGATTTTCTTGTTCTCGAGCTCAAACATCAGCGAAGGCCCCAAGTGTTCGTAGAATTTCTCGAGTGCGCGCATCGCGGCGTCGCGCACTTCCTTGGCCGAATCCTCCAGCAAGCGCACCGTGTCATCGAGCACTTCGTTTTTCACGTACGAGTTGAACAAGCGTAGCTCCTCGAGGCATCGCCACAGTGCATGGACGGTCTACGCAATCCAACAGAACATGAATCAGTATCCTCGTACTGTCTACAGATGCACGTGGCGCAGTTCGCTACGCACCTGTTCTCGCGCGCGCCAGTTCTTGTGGGCAATGCAGGGCCGCAGGCGATCAAACAAAACCGCAACGCCGAGAATTTGCGCGAGTCGCACGACCACGTCGACTGCCTTTTCGCGCACCTGCAGCTTGCTGTCACCGAGACACTCGACGAGGCCGTTCCAAATCGCCTTGAACTGCGCGCGCACGGCCGAGTCGGCAACGCGCGCGAGCAGCAGCTCGATAATCTCGAGCGACGTCATGGCGACTTTGAAGTTGTTCTCGCGCAGACACGGCGCGACGTCGGCAAGCAGTGTCGCGAGAAAGTCGCCATCCGATGTGAGCGGATCCTGCTCCGTCTTGAGCGCGTCCAGCAGCGCCGTCACGCCCAACAATCTCTTTTTAATTTCTGTGTTGAGCAGCATATACGTCCGTCCGTCAGTTAGTCCGTCGCTGGGGTTTCCCTTCACACTAGTGGAATAAATTACGTACGGTGGGTGCGCAAAAGCGCGACGATCTCGTCCATAATGCTCTATCTCTCCCTTCACTCTCCCTATCGGCCGATTGTCGTCGTACGCGCGGCGTTCGTTGCCGTCGCGCTGTAGTTGCTTTCGGTCGACGAGCGTTTTTGTTTCTTTTCGTCTGGGGGCAACTTGACGTCCCTTTGGTTTCGTTTCTCCTTCCAGTGGCGTTTGAATTTCGGACCAGAGCGCGGGTCGTTCGAACGGAGCGGTAATTTACGCCAGCGAAAAGAAACAAAAAGAACCCACGGGAGAGTATACATGTATACACAAACGTATAGAGATGTATATAGTAACCTCTGCCGTGTAACCCTATCCGACTCACTTTCGCGTCTGACTCGGCTGAGGGGAAACGTGAATGATGAAAGAGATGACGGCTTCGGCACACGTGCGTCGCCAAGCGGCATCGAATGAGCCACTGCTCACGTTCATTTGGCGATGGGTCAAGCGCAAGATCCGTAAGTGGTTCTCTATGATTGGCAAACCCTGAATTAAAGAGAATGGTGCTGACAAAGACTCGTGGTAATAGTGCGCGTGTTTCTCGGCAAGACCGAGTGGGATGAAATCTGTGGTCCCATGGCCGGCGCTGTTGATGAGCTTGTGCGCTCAGTCAAGTTCCGCACGGCGCTCGCGCTCTCGAGCGCGCTTGTGACCACGTGCAACGTTGTCTTTGACTTTGAAGCCTTTGATGTGGGTTGAAGACTTTGCCTCGTAGTCGTTCAAACTGGACAGTCCTCACATGCCGTGGTGCCCACAGGTCAACGTCGTCGCCAAGGATATGATCCAAAGTGCTCGCATTAGCGAGAAAAAGCTCACGTACGGAAACTGCCTTCCTACTGTAGTTTATCATCCTGTGGATTGACCTGATCGACCATGTAACTGCAGCTTGGTGACGAACATCCGCGCCTGCCTCCAGCGCAGCAACTTTGTCAACCGTGTGTACGCGCGTGTGCTCGCGCTCAAGGATGAATTATATGACTCGGACATTGAGCGTCACGAGGTATGTGGGTCAGATAGCACCAAAATTCACACAGTAGGGTCTTACTTGACACACCGTCTGGTTTAGGCGATGCTGGAAGAATTGTGGGTCAACCTCAAGCCCGATGTGCGCCGCTCCGGTGGACGCATCACCAAGGAGTGGGGTGAGATCGGGTTCCAAGGAACGGATCCAAAGTCGGATTTTCGTAGCATGGGTGTTCTCTCGCTGGTGCAGTTGGTTTACTTCACTTCAAAGTACCCGGTCGAAGCGCAAAGGTGCGTGCCATGACTGTCGTGACGGACTGGTTCGCTCTTCCTAATTTCAGACGATCCTTTCATAGAGCACTCGTCGAGTCGAACCATCCGACGCGTTGGTACCCGTTCTCGGTCACCGGCATCAACATCACCTCGTACGTCAGTAGGGCTCCCTTTGAAATATCACGAGTAGCCCTGCTCACACGCTTTCTGCACTTGACAGGTTCATCGTGGATTTGGTCCGTGAACGCTTGCTGGATGTTCAAGTGTACCGTCTATCGGATCCTACAGGCGCTGGCCAGGAAGAGTCGCTTGTCGCGGGCGTCAATGGACTCCACGAAGTGTACTGTACGTGAGCCGCTTCAATGGGCTCCGTGCGCGTTTCAGTTTATCTGACTTGGGGCGTGTTGCATTGAAACGCAGGCGATATCTTTACGCGCTTCAACAAGCTCTGGGTGGACTCGAACCCTCGCGATGTGATGGCGTTCCCAACGATTTTCCAGTCGCTCAAGGACACGATCCGCGGCGAGCTCAAGCAGCGTTCGTTCCACTACTGATTCATTTTATTCCTCCAGCCCACGAAGATGGCTACATTTTGTTGTTAACCGCTGACACCACGAAAGTTA
The DNA here is from genome assembly GCA_023334575.1 of Pythium volutum. NCBI lineage: Eukaryota > Oomycota > Peronosporomycetes > Pythiales > Pythiaceae > Pythium > Pythium volutum. Next base: position 3,481 of record JAADVC010000090.1, on the reverse strand, counting down.
CAAACTGTTGCGGTGGTGGCAGCCAACCAATCGACTGTATTTCAACCAATGGAATTGCTGTTTTCCGTTCCCATGACTGGCAACCACGCTGGTTGATTGATCCCACAACAACCAGGAAGCGACACCTCGCAAGCAAGCAAGCGCAAGCACCATGGGCGGACCGACTAAGCCGAAGAAGGGACTGCACAAGAAAAAGACTCAGTACAAGCGCGGCCACGCGACCAAGTGCCGATCGCGCGACATTGATCAGATCCAGGTGCGTTGAGCGCGTCCAGACACACGATCTATTGGCGGTGGCTAATGCGAGCGAGTGTCTCTTAACAGGATGACATGAAGGTGGAGCAACTCACGGGCAAGACCATGAAGTTTGAGATTGACGAAGATCTGCCAGGGTGCGTATATTTGTGTATACATGCGCAAGGACTCGGTGGATTTGGTGCTGACTAAAAGTATGATTGGGAATTTCTTTGGGGATACGCAGTCTCGGTCAGTTCTACTGCACACCGTGCGGCCGCCACTTTATCGACGCCAAGACGCGGGATGTACATCTCGCCACCAAGGTCCACAAGCGACGGTATGTTTGTGTGGGATCCCCGATTCGCGGTCGTTGCCGATCTCCAACGTCTCTTTGTTTTTGGTGGCGTTCGATAGAATGAAGGACGTCGCGCAGAAGCAGTACTCGCAAAAGGAGGCCGACGCCGGCGCCGGCCGATCCGTGGAAACGTACGTACCCATTCGCGCGAAAGACACCGACATGGAAGAACTTTAGACGACGCCCCCAAGGCCACCGCAAGGTGTCGCATTTGCTGTGAATATATTTCTCTTCTCCAGTTTGTATCCCTGCGCTTTTACACCTAAAACACCCAGGTTTAGAATGAGTAACCCTCCAATCGTAACCCTTGTGGTGTGTGACTCCTTTATATTCAAGTCAGACTGGATTGCTGTGGTGAACGCCGAAAAGCTCCACCAAGACCAAGCGACTCGCCGTGCGTCTGGAAGAGAGAGAGAGAGAGAGAGAGAAAAAAAGCATCTTTAGTCATATAGTACAATACGATGGTGTGCGACAAGTGCGAGGAGAAGCTGTCCAAGTTGATCGTGCCCGACAAGTGGACGGACGGCGCGCGCAACACGACTGGCGGCAAGGACGGCGGCCGCGCCGTGGGCAGCGACCGCCTCGAGAAGCGGCGCCGCGCAAACCGGTGCGTTTGCTGCGCACTGTTTGATATTAATATTGGCAGTCGATGTGGAAGATGATGTGGGTTTTTGTGATTGGCGTCATCCAGGTTCACACCGATCGTGCGCGCATGCAAGATCTGCAAGGGCACGGTTGCCGACAAGACGTACTATTGCAACCAGTGCGCCTACAAGAAAGGTGCGTCAACTCAACTGCGCGAAATCCAGGCGCAAATACTGCTGTGATATTGTTTCATGCTGACGGGAAATGCGTAGGCATCTGTGCCATGTGTGGTCGTAGAGTGCTCGACACCAAGGAGTTCAAGATGAGCTCATGATCCCCATCCATCCACCACCAGTTCAGTCACCAGCCTAGTGATGATCCTTGGGCGTTTGACTGAGCAAGATGTCAATGGTGTCTGCACAGAGGTAGTCACCCCGTTCTCCATGTTCTTTTGCTTGAGCGATAATCAGACTCCATCTATTTATGGTCCTGACGGCGACCTCGATCCCATTCTTCCGAGCAATTTGTATCGAGACAAACATTGACCAGAGATCATTGCTCTCTATTTCACTCTCTCTCTGTCCATGGTGTTACGGCCGTCGCCGCGGCCAACGACCGTCGAGTCGCTCAACGATGAAGAACTGGCATTGTTAGAGGTACTGTACGATCAAGGTCGGGTTGAACGACCACCACAATCTGACGTAGTGGCCATGATGACAGCATGCGTCACCGAGCCCCTGGACCGATGCCGCCTCGGAATCCTTTCCCCTTACGAAAAGCCCTCGTCCGGTCGACGCAAAACCGCACAAGCTCACAGTAGCCCACCACGGGAAAGCCGAGGCTCATCCCGGTGGACGGCTGCCCCTGATCCCCCATAACAACGCCAAGGAATTTGTCCGGCACGCGCGACTGAGTCCGCGGCTCGGTGGTCACTTAAACTCGTCACCCGTGGCAAAGGCCTACAACGATCTCGTCACACAGACCGAGTCCATGGTGAGCTTCAATCAAATGAGATGCTAGCACACGGTCTGAACGCTAGACTGTATGCTATACCCCAGGCCATCACTCGAACAACCAATATGCATCGACGGTACCTCCACGAGCAGGCGCTGCTGCAGGGCATCGCGCAGCTCTCGGACGAGCGCGTGGACCACGAGAAAGAGCTCATTCGCTTTAACGCACTGAAAAACGAAGTCGACATTTTCCAGCAGTTTCTCGATCCGTTCGTGTTTGCAATGCGCACACCGCGCGAGCACGGCGTCCACTCGGGTGTGTATCGCCACTTTATTCGCATGCAGGCTGTCCAGGACATGGGCATTCCAGTCTACAGTTTGGGCGCGTACGAGGATGACCCCAACGACAAGATCCTCACGCCACGCACGGGCGAACACTTTTACCGCCGCATTCGACGGCGCACTGCAGCCGACTTTATGGACTCGAGTCTGGTCTCGCAGCCCATACCGCGACGGCCACAGCAACCGAAAGACTAAAGGATAGGATGGAAGACCACACCAGCACTACTTTAGTACCGGTATGTGTGGGGGGGGAGGAAACAATGGATCTAGGAACTTGTCTTCATTATCAGACACAACACTGTGCTCGAAAAAGGAAAATGAAACAGAGCTCATCGTGGCTCCGAAAAAAAGATACACCAGCGCAACATTCTCCTCCAATCCTCAAGTGCCTGCGCTGCGAACACTTGATCAACAGTCGCCTCTCTCCACTTTTTGCACACTCTCCGCCATCACCGATGCTCGATCCACTTCCCACCCCACCCCGCTCGCCAGCCACGTCACGTCATGCCTTCACCTTCTTTTCGGATCAACATGCTTGGCGTCCTTCGTCATCCACGCTGGAACCAACAGTAGCGTAGTGCTCGCTCGAAATATTTGATTGTATGTGCTTGTTTCTTTGGTTTGAATGTCGAGCTGCTGGACGCACGAAGTAATGCGGGAAATTGTCTCATCATCGGATACGAGTGCCGTCAAGCCACAACGCGAAGCTTAGTAGCGCTGTCGGCTCAGCGAGTTGGGGTCCACGCCCAACGCATCGCGGCTCGTGCCAGTTGCCACGCGAGGAGCAGGGTAACCGGGCTCGCCAACAAGGCGCTCGCCGGTGCGCACGCCTGAGCGGTAGGCTTGCGCTTGCATCTGCGCCTGGGGGTCCATTTCCTTCGACTCGTCACGGACGTACACGCGGTTCTGCGACGCAAGAGGACGAGGAGCCTCCTGGCGGGAGTCGACGCGAGCACTGCGATCGCCAGTCTCACCGCTCGCACCGCGTTCTCGTCGGCCGCTTCGCTGT
>JAADVC010000089.1:0-38188 GCA_023334575.1 Pythium volutum | reverse complement strand
CCCGTACTGGGGCTGTTGGCCGTACTGGGGCTGTTGGCCGTACTGGGGCTGGTTGCCGTACTGAGGCTGGTTGCCGTACTGAGGCTGATTGTTCACCGGAGCCCCGTACTGCACGGGGTACTGCTGCTGCTGCGGCTGCTGCTGGCCGAACGAGCCGCGGCTGTTGTTGCCAAAGCTTCCGCGGTTGTTGCTGCCAAAGCTGCCACTCTGTTGTTGGTTGTTGCCGTAACCAGTGCTCGGCTGGCCAAACGCGCCGCCTTGCTGATGCGCCGGCGGGTACGTCTGTCCGTAGGGGTAGTTGGCCGGCGGGTACTGGTTGTTGAGCGGCGGCGGTGGCTGCGCGTTGTTGATCTCGTCCTCTCGGCGGCCGCCCTTCTTCATCGGCATGTGGTTTTGGTTGTAGAGCGTCGAGTGCGTGGCGTCGCCATTGTCGTCCAGCAGACTCGCGCCGTCAACCTTGCCCTTGCGCTCGAGCGCCGTGTCGTCGCTGAGCAACACCTTGTCCGACTTCTTCTTGCGCAGGAATCCGACCATTTTGTTGGCGTTGATGTGTGGTTGTTTGTTGGTGTTGGCTTGCTTGCACGATTCTTCGTTTGTGCCGGAACGCGTGGCTGCCAAAAGACTGCTTTGCTCTTTAAGCTGGGCGCTGCGATACAGTAAATGCCAACAACAAAACTGGGGCGAGCAATTCCCAAGAGCAGGGACGCGGTCTGGGAGGAGGATTCAGTCCAACTTGCCAACGCCTGCTCCGCTTTCTCTGCCTTTTCTTTCTTTGAGCACTCACACCCACAGTCACGTGTGGGAAAGGCGCGGCTTTTTTGTTCCAATTGGCCTCATCTTTTCAGGGCAACTTGGAGTCACAACAAAAGCGGGAGAGTGGTTCCAGCCAGCGCTTATTATACACTCAGTGGAGAATCCTCACAAAACCGCACAATCGCCCCAAAGACCATCCGCGCGAACCCGAAACCGCCATCTTGATTGGCGGATAAGGGGTTTGGAAACAAGGTTTCTGCAGGGTTGGATGACGCCCAATTCTGATTCTGCGATTCTGGTTGTCTATATCGTCACGTTGTAAAAGCGAGGCTAGGGCAAGACGTGACACCTGGTGCATTGCCAATGTGGACCGACGCTTATTCGCGCCAAGTTGCACACACGAGACGTCGTCCACTCTTGAATAGGTTAATTCAGATCAAGTCATCTCCCCTTCTAGACAGCCGAGATTCGATATCAGCGATTGGCTACTTCCGAATCTGAAAGTCTTCCTACAAAAATGCGGACTCTCGCATTGGATCTTGGAGACGAACAGGGAATGCCTGATGGGCTGGGTATTGAGTATGGAAGGCGGATACTCTTCCACCAAATCGGTATTGGGCGTGGCGTGGTGACTATGGCACTGCCATGAGATCCCGGTGGACGAAAAGAGGCACATGTATTTGTCTAGACTATATGAAGCCGACGCACTGTTGCGGACCGTATCACAGGACGACAAGCGGCGTCAGAACGTGAATGTCTTACCCATGAACTCACTCAAGAGTTCCTCCATGAGCGCGACGTTCTCCATGTAGGTGTCGTAATCCATGTGCCACGGATCGGGCACGTCTCGGGAGAGCGTACAGAGCGATCCTTTCATGTCTTTTATCCGCGGGAACAGCTCCAGCACCTTATCACGATGGCCCATCGACACGCAGACGATGTAGTCTGCCTCTTCGCACATTTCGTAGGTAAGCAGCTTGGACCGGTGCTTGGAGAGATCAATCTGGTATTCCTTCATGACGTTAATCGCATGCGTTGACGCTGGAGATCCGACGCGGTCAAATACGTCCGTGATCCTGAAACAAGTAGACACCATCATATCAGCACCATAGCGTCACTCACGCGCGACGGCTGCAAATGGACGTACGCTGCCGAGTGGATGCGGATACCCTTCTCTTCTTGCTTCTTGCGATCCATGTTTGTCCGTCGTTTTAGCCACTCCACGGCAAAGAGCTCAGCTACGGGCGAGCGGCAAGTGTTGCTCGTACAAACGAACAAAACGTTCATGCTGTCTTGACTTCAAGCGATTTTTTTCGATTGTGTCGGATGCGCAACGAACGGGGAGGCCGTGTTCTCGAAGAACCGCACAGAGCACCCACAAGCGCGCGTTGAAGAGGCCGATACTTGGGTTGCGCGAGCCTTTGCCAGTCGCTCCGCTGGAACTTCGTCTCGAAGACTCAGCTTGTTGCGCAGTCTCTCGGCCTGACTGTTCGCTCAGCGCTTCACTTTTTTGGCGCCTGTTCCACACCCATCGCGAAAATTCGGAAGAAAACTACCGGTATCAAACCGGTATAGATCCTTTGGCTGCAGTTGTAGTGGCTGCGAGTGGTTGGTCCACCAGTGGCTTGCGCAATCACAAGTTGAAGTTTATACACACAGATGGATACATAGAGGTTGGAGTGAAAATTGAAAAGCAACATTGTGCATTGGTGATAGGTATAGACCACCAAGATGGAGCGACGGCACCAGCTTCCTTTGGCTTGGGAGACGCCCCATGGGGACAGACTGGCTAGGTTACTGGTTGGTGTTGTGCACGATGGACGCGTACGGGAACGGTCCAAGGAAGTGACTCGTGTTCTGCTTCTTGGTCGATTCCTTGAGCAGCGAGTAGTCGAGATCACTAAACTGGTCGGCGTTGGCGAGGTACGACTGATCATACCAATCGATTTCGAAGCTGTTGACGAAAAAGCCCTGGAATTGCGCGATCCAGTGGCGAAGCGCGTCGTACGGGATGAAGTAGAAGCCACAGCGGTCCGTGTCGTTCTCCTTGATTTCTTCGTCAACAGGGCTAAAAGTGCAGCACAAGCGCAAGCAAATGTCAGTCAACACCTTCACGTACGTTGTGCGCAGTCAGTATTCAATCGTACCGCAGAGTGCGAGCAATGCCGATCTCCAACATTGGCTTCAAGCATACTTCACGCGCGGTGTGAAGCTCCGCCGAGTACTCCCACACGCACATAACCGTCATGCGGTCGCCCCAGTCGGTCGTGTTGCGCACAAAGTACACGTAGTCGCCATCAGTCTTGCATTGCGAAGCGTCCGTACACTTCAAGTGAAGAGGTTGGACATTCGTCTTGGCGAAGATCTGTGTCTCCTCGGTCAGACACGCCTCGACACCGGCATTATAGGTGTCAGTGCTGTTTCCCTTGACACGACGGCCGTTAACGCCCTCGTTGCCACACTGGTACCAGTTCACGGGGCTACAAGATGTGAAAAACGGGGTCAGCCTGTGTGGACCCTAACGCGGAGGGCAGTGCAAACACGTACTTGTAGCTGTTCGGACAAACGGTGCGCTCCTCCCAGTCCGACACCTCTTGCATCCAGTAGGCAAGCGAGTGGCTGCCTTGGTGTGGACCATCAGCCCACGAATTCTTGATGATCAACCCACCGGTGAATCCGTCGCGGGTCAAGAACGCGTCGTTATAGCCAACGAGAAGCTGAGCAAGCATAAAACGAGTCAGAGAGATGCCACCAGACTTTGAGGGCTGCCAACCTTTGATGCACATACCACAGCGTGACCACCTTCAATCGACATGCCACGGTGGCTGAAGAATTCGCCCTCCATGTTGCGACTGTTGCCACCCTTGATCGGCACACAGCACGTTGTCATCGCCATGTCCGGCGGACACAGTGTGCAGTGCTCAGGCTGGCAGTGTGGATCACTAGCAAACGAGCCAATGCACGGATAGTAGTGCGTGACCATTGCGACGGGAAACGACAACGGCATTGCCTGGTTCTTGCGGAACAAATGCTCCCGGACAGACATGTCTTCGTACTTTGTCTCCATACTCTGAGTGGGCACAACAGCTTTGAGTATGAAAGGAAGTAGCGGAGCAAAAACGACTCAAGTGACAATATCCTCACCTTGACGTCAAACTTGAGTGGGTTCTTGGCCCGTGCGGGGTCCAAACCTGGGCAGACAGTGTCGTAACCGCCTTCCGTGTAGTACTTGCACACAGACGACGGGAACACAGAGTTCTTCAGTCCCTCTCGCAGGTAGTACAGCACTGGCACTTCGCCGCCCTCGGTCGAGTTCGCCCACACCTACACCATCAACCTCCTTGAGAACAATGCCCGGCGCATGCATTTCACTTCCAGAACAGCGCACTCACTTCATCACCTGCGACGCGACAGTCCGTCTGCTGTGGCGAGTCTTCAGGGCCGGTGCACAATTTTAGGATTTCGACGCCGTACGCCTGCTCGGAGAAGGCAACATACTCGTCACGCTCGAGCCAGCCGTTCTTGACGCCGTTCTCACGGTACGACTGCTCCAAGAAGGCGATCGTCGCAAAGTCCCAGCATGTGCCTCGCATGGCCTGGTCCTGACGGGGCGTCACGTAATCCACCGCAAACTTGGACGGCAGCATCGCCATCGGCAGGCGATCCAACCGGTCACCCCTGTGGCTGTTGGACACGGTCTCTCTGCAACAAACGAAATCGTCAGTCCAAGTGGCATCATCGAGTGTCAACTCGCGCCTACTCACATGTGCGGCATCGCGGCCGACTTGCGTGCGACTTGCGCCTCGAGCCGGCCAATCGTGTTGTGCATCGACACGCACGCGCTGACGAGCGCAAGGATAGCGACGCCGTTCACTGCGTACAAAAACGCTGGCTTCTTGTAAAACGCACGGCTCGTGCGTTCACGGCGCACCGTCCGCGACGGCAACACTTCCTCTAGTTTCCCCACAGCCCACAAACGATAAGACATCGTCCTCCACTGTGCCAGAGCGGCACTATGACGCACCCGTCTCGGAGCCGTACTGCAGCAGCGGACTGCGGTCGCGCATGCCTTCTTCTCGCGCCATGGTGGCAATGGCGATCTTGAGTCTGCTTGCGCTGGTGCCGGGAAATGAGAGAATGGCGCCTGGACTGCAACAGCGACCGGAACAGTTTGCCCCTTCAGCGCATACGTATCGCCTGACACGTTGACGGAAGATCGAATGGCAGTCAATCGAGGTTCCGGATCAGCGTTTGCGGACGGGGTAGGTTCGATCGGATAGGGGCCAGGGGATATCGCATGATTGTGTCCGCACCGCAGTTTGTGCGGCGCCAGACCCGCGCCCCCACAAGTGAAGTGTTTTCTTCCGCGCGGGTCACCTCTTCGTGAAAGAGTGGACTTCAATATGACATCCATCCCTATTGTACATATATGACGGGACACCACTTTTCACCCCTTCCGGGGTGGCTGTTGCCATGAGCAAAAGAGTGTTGCACTACCCCGATCTAAAGTGCCGTTCACGCCCTCTGATTGGTTCTATACCTTCAAGACACCCTTAGGGTTGTGGTATGTGGCACAAGCCGCGTGAGTCGGTGGCAAGAAGTCGCGAAAAGCGAACCCATCTGTTTTGAAGTGAACCCATCTGAGTTGGTGTCCTACAGTCTGTACGTCACGGATCTTTTTCCGTTCCAGGCAGTCTTCTCCAGAATCCCGGACTCACGTCAGCGTCAGCAGAATGATCCAGCACCAGACAGACAAAGTCAAAGCGAATGTAAGAGCTATCAGTATAATGCGGGTCTTCATCATTTGCCATCCTGACCAAAAGCTCACGAGCTGGTCGACAGCGAACCCGAGTAGCTTTTCGGCGTGCGATTAGCAATGAACCGCTGGTACTGGGCCTCGACGACTTTGAGAAGCGCTATGCATTGGTCTTTTGCTCGCTCAACCGCCTACCATATAACGACGCAGATCAGTCAGAATCAGTTTCCATGCGCGTCGTTCACTACCCCACGCCCACGCACCACGTCGGTCGCCGCGGTAATTTGGATCTCGGCTCGGGCGGCAAGCTCCTCATTGTCCTTGTCGCTCTTGGATCTAAGCTGGGACGGCCATGGCCCGCGGTACCGTACGGTTGCACAGGTAATTGCGTCAATACGCTTCATGTTCATGCCCTGCTTGCCCAAGAGTTTGCCTGGAAAGTTGAAATTGTGCAAGAGGATCACCTGCCATTGATCGAGACACGTCAGTGCAGCCGCCATAGCCATAATTCCGATTCCGATGGATCAACAAACCTCTTGCGGGATCACGTCCACGACTCGCACGCGAACAAAGGTAAACGGAAACGCGTCTTTGCCATTTTCATTGCGGGGGCTTCGACTGGCCGAGTCGGGGATCGCACCAATGCCCATCTTTTTCATTCGTCGTCCTTCCGCTTCCATGACTCCACCATCCTCGAGAGATCCCTTGAGCTTCATGCACTTGCCGATTTGTTCTGTCAAGACGCATCATGGTTAGCCGGAGTTTTTTCGATAGAGAAGGACAATCCAAAAAGAATTTACCGATGCAGTAGCCCACATCGCGCGAACCGGGGAACCATTTTTGTCGAATATCCCGTGCGATCTCGTACGACGCAATGGCCTCCTCGTACCGCTTTTGGTCGCGCTGCAAGCGCGCGAGATTGATGTACATTCTCGCTGCACGAGGACTGTGATCCGAGTCGAAGCGGTTGATGACGCGCAGCGCCTCTCGAATGTAATGTTCCGCGCTGATCCAGTCATTCTGTACGCAGCCGGCCCGCACTTCAGTAATGTCCCCTGTCTCAATTCAATCGCAGAGTCGTACCATCAAACGCCGGAGATTGCCAATGTTGTTAAGTGTCGCAGCTGTCTCGAAGCTCGAATTGCCCAATGCCGCGCGACGAATTTGGAGAGCTCGAGCATAGAGCTCGTCGACCTCTCGCAAGACCGTCGTGTTTATGGGATCCCTAGGCCAGAATCAGAGTGGTCAGATCCCCAATGTCTCCTACTCAATGGGAAAGGCTACGTACATCATCTTGGTGGGGTGAATCTTCCTGGTGAGGGCCAACGCCAAGTTGTTGAGGCTCTGTGCGACCATGGGGTGGTTTTGGCCGAGCGTGGCCTCTCGAATGCGAAGCGATCGCCGATACAAGCCTTCGACATCCGTAAACGGATTGGCTGGCGAGCTACTAGTGCGCGGTCGCGTTTCGTCCGATACGGTACTCGTGGTAGACATGGTGGCCCACGATTCCGTCCCAGTCGTAGAAGAAGCCGTTTCCAACTGGTCATCACTTTGCTTCCGGGGGCCCGCGTACTTGCGATACGAGGGCGCCGCCGCTTTCTTGTTGGGGTTGGCGTTCTTGTAAAAGTTGGCGACGTTGTTGAGGCTTGTCGCGTAGTCGGGATGGTTCTCGCCCAGTACACGGCCACGCACTTTGAGACCGGCAAGCAGGAGACGTTCAGCGTGGCGCAGCAGCCACACGTTGTAGGCCATGCAGCCCCAGCCAGAGCTCAGGCAGATGCCAAATTGGTTGAGCACTTCGGCAACCTGTCCATTCTCACCCCAGCCGAGCACGTCACGCTGGAGACGGAGCACTTCCAGGTAGTAGTACTCGGCAGCGACCCAATCGGCGGCATCACACGACGCATAGCCGAGATCAATCAGCAGCAAAATCTCGAGACCAATGAGCTCCTTGATGCCGGGGCACGAACAATCGAGCTGGCTGTCCTCGGGCATCACGGGCTCGTCATACGAGGGCATTGTATCGAGCATCCCGAGCGGTCGATCGTGCTTGACGTCGTCAATCTCCCACAGCAGATTTGCTGGGTCGTTCTCGCTGCACCCGCACGTGCAGTATAGTGATCGTGTCTCACGTGCCATTTGCAAGCAGCTCGACAAAAATTGCAGCCGCCGCTTTGGCTCAATACGCGTGCGGAAGATGAAGCGAGACCGCGTCACGAGGTTACAATAGATCAGCACATCGACCAACGCCGACTTGTCAAACAACTCGCCGCTGTTCGAGCGCATGCTGATCGTCTCGGCCGAATTCTCGCCGGCGGTGAAGCCCGGTGTCTCAATCTCTCGCTCAAGTCGCTCGTCTTCTGCTCGGCGCCTCAAGTCGCGCATGCGGTCGATGGACTGGAGCGTCAGTAATCGACCAATGCGCATGGCCGATTCAATGTTGGCACGCTCACTGTCGAAAAGGCTCAGGTCGCCATCGTATCGATACGAATGGGACGCATTGGCGACGACCACGCAGTAGTGGCGAATAAAGCGACGTCTCCACGTGAGCACGACTTCGCGGCCGAGCCCCTGCACACCATTCGGAGCGTTGTCGCTGTCTTGACTGAATGACTCACCGAGCCGTGTCGCCTCTTCTTCGGCAAACAGCTGAATCAAGCTGTGCATGCGATACCGCTTCGCAACGACATCATACTCGACAAGCGACCACTGGTGGAGCAGCTTGAGTGCGTCCGCAGTGGTGGCAACTGTTACGATGCGGGCGACCGCTTCTTCGGGACTCTCGAAGTCGAGCAGATCATAGGCATCGCGCGTGAAAACGCCATCGTTTTCGTGCGTGAACCCATCGGCCTCGGCCAGTTTCGTGCCGAGTCCGGTCGTCGACTCGACGTCATCTTCGATCGTCGTCAGCTGTGATCGCGTGCCGAAAAACCCTCGCGTTGTGAACGCCGACGGCATCGACGAAGTCGAGGATGCACTCGAGTGGGCGATAGACCGCGCGGTGAGCGCCTTGGAGTTTGGCAAAGTGTCTAGCACGGCCTCGACAGCCGCTGCATCAAACGATCCTCGAAATAATCCCAGCGCCATGAACGCGAGTTGAAGCGGCTCGTCCAAATGCGCAAAGGACGACCGGATGCAGCGATCGACACACTCACGTTGGCCGACTTGGTTCAGCTCCTTCATGGTCTCAAGACGATTTTCGTCTCCCTACGTCGAAAAGACTATATATCAGGCCACGGGAGTCCAATGGTAGTCAATACCTTCTCTCGTACCTCTAGGTGCCCAATCATTTGATCTGGCGTAACCGTGGAACGAGCATTCGCGAGTGCGCGACCGACGATACGGATCGCGAGCGGTAGGCAACCGCACAGCTTGGCGAGTCGTTCTGCCGCCGCCGCGGGGCAGCTCGGAGCCATGAGACACAACAAGTCCACGGCCAGACGCGTCGGTAGTTGCTGGAGGGACAATGAGTAGCAAGTCACATTCGGAATGTGCGGAATCCGTCGCGATCCGAGCAGTAGACGAAGCCGCGGAGCTAACGCGACGATGCGACTGAAAAACTGCTGCGCCTTGAGCTCATCTTCATCGAGCAGCTCTTCGGCCTTGTCGAGGATGAGAAGGCATTGGCGAGATCTGTCGGAAGAAAAACAAAATAGCATTGTCAAAATCCTCAGTCGCACCACCGTAGTGAAGGAAGCCATACCCAATCTCGGCAAACACTTCCTCGTCGGTCTCGGCGGCGGCAATGCCCATGGTTTGCGAGATCGAGTACCGCACGGTCGAGAGCTTTTGGCCTTCCAGGTCCACGTAAAAGACGCCGTCAGAAAACATGCGGCGACTGTGCGCGAATTGGCCGACAGATATCACGAGCGACGACTTGCCGATACCCGGTGCACCGATGCAAGCCGTCACGGCGTTGTCGCGCAGCGACTTGACCAGCATGTACGTTTCAATGCCTCGGCCAATGAATTGGCCGTGGAGCGACGGAATGATCGCCTTGGATTGCACAGTATGGTCAATCATTTTGCCCGGTGGGATATTCCCAAACAGCACGACCTCGTGGGCAGTCTCGCTGCCGTCTCCACCCAACAGTAGGAACTTGGACGACTCGTCATGAGGAAACGACAAGATGTCCCCTTTGCAGCAGCACTGGGTCGGTGAATGATTCGCATGCCGCGAACCGTTTTGGCGCCACTTGCAGTTCGGCTCGTGGAGATGGCTACATAGGAATGACATCGACGGTATGTTAGTCCACAGCTTGAGCATATCCCGTACGCGTTCTGCGAAACGTACGCGCAGCAGCACACGCCTCGCTTGGGAGATGGCAAGGTGCGAACAAACGCGCGCGCGACATTGAACGCGGCTTGGACTGTGTGGCCCGAAAACAACGACAGGTAGAAATGCTTGGCAAACATGGTGGCCGAGGCATCGACGACGAGCGAGTCCGAGTGGACCTACCGGTACAGATACACCAAGTCAACGACGACGAGACTCACATACACAACGTGAAGTTCGCAGGGAACGTACGGCGACGACGTGGGGGATGCCGGCTTCCAAAAAGACTTTGGCGACGTTTTGGCTGTGGCACGAGTTCACAAACACGAGCTGTGTCTGTGACGCACCGGCCGAGCCCGTGAACGTGAGGTCGCGCAAGATCTCGGGTGTCACGAGATGTGTGCAGCCGAGTCCGTCTTCAAAGCACAGCGCCGGCTTGGTGCCGAGTCCATGGCCAGAGAAATGAAGAACCTATCAGACAGGATACGACAGGTGAGATGTCGTCGCCTAGGACTCTCCGAGGGTAATAACATACTCGACACGTTGAGGCCGTCATGACGCGGCGCAAAATGTCGGCCGTTGCGACTTCAAACTGCACGTGGATCGCCTTGTCGCGAATGTCGTTGAGCAGCGAATTTGTGATCGCGCGGCGCTCGGCCTCGAGGTCCAGTTTCTCCATCGTGTAGAGGCTCTTGCCGTTTCGAAGCACGAGTGGTGCAGCGTGGAGCACGACGAGATCGAGTGCAGATTTGGCGTTTACTGGTGGGGATGACGTTACGACCGCTGGTGGTGGAGGAGGAGAAGGAGCGCCCGTGTCCATCGATGGAGCGGACGTTGCCGATCCGTCCATGAGTGCTTTCGCAGCGTGCAGCAGCCGTGCGCGGTGGCCAAACGCCGCAATACCGAGGTCGTCACGAAGCACCTCGTTCGTGAGCTCTGGAAGAATGTCTATATGCCACAGAACGCGGTGTTAGACGCGTGTACAAGTGGTTTGCGAATGGATTCCCATACCTCCGGCAATATCATTCGAGCGAAAGACCTGGTTGCACCGCGAGGTTCTTCATGAGTATGGTGGTACAAGAGACAGGACAGTTCCAGGAGAAGGAGAAATGCGTCCACGCACCTCGGCGTATTGCGCAAAGCCCGCGGTTGTGAGCCATTCGGCGACCTGCGCGGAGGTCCATTGCCGCCACGCGCCGCCATCATTGATCGTCATGGTCGAGATGTGGCCACAAGGAAGCTTCCATATGGTCTTTAATTTATGGCGTACACAGTACACACCACGATTGAACCCATTTTAATGTCGACGTGATTAAGTGCGTATTACGCACTTAGCGTTTCGTGTGGTCGTCAATTGACTACCAACTGTCAACCAAACGCGATCTTTGACGTGAAACGGGCCTGGTGCTTTCGCAACCTCAAATCTTCTGGACCGTGTGCCCATGGATCGTATTGAATTTGTCCAGCCAAGCAAGCCACGGGAAGTTGTGCGATCATGATTGAACTCTCGATGGAGCGATGACCGAGTCGATCTCAAGCAGGTCGGATTCCATGCAGCCGCATCTACGATTTCACTAGAGCACAATTACTCCAAGGGCCTTGCAAATCACTTCAACGTCGTGTGTATCTGACAGGGATCTTTATACTACGTAGTACAACCCAAGCACCTCTCGCCGTCATGGACTATCGCCGTCACCACACCTATATTGGATGGAGAAGGGGCGGGAGTCCGTCGTATGATCACCACACCATTTCCATGCCCTATACGGGTACAGCGGATCAATCAATCCATCCGCGTGGCTGCCATGATCGCTCGCACCCCTTGGCAATTTGGCATCCGCTGCTTTGGCGGGTTTGGGATGACCCGTCCGGGCTCACCCACACTTGCACCCATCTCAACAGGACACAATCCATCTGGATTCTGGATCCAGGGTGGCTGTGACAGTCGTCATTGGTCTGATCCACACTGAGTCGAAAAGGGGTTGGGGCTCCGAGACTCTGATAAAATGTTGGACCACCTCCAAAAGAGTCAGTCGGTAGCCACCATACAAATTTGTTGGTTTGCTTCGGCGTCAGCGGGTTGGGGTTTATCACTTCCACACTCTGGCCATGCCAGCATTCTTGCGACTGAGAGGTTACGGAAACTGGTTGTCTAATTGTGGCAGCCAATCGCCACATTGAGGGTTAGGGTTTGGAAACTTTTGCGCCGAACTTCTTTTTTCTCTTCTGTTTTGTATGGAAGGGTCGTTTCCAGCCGTTTCAACGTTTTTTCTTGGCATTCTCTTCGACCCAGCGCGGACCTGAATTTCCCTGAGTCCCCTCGATCTGCCTGTTGTCGCGCGCCGCAGCTGTGGTCTTTGCGCCTCTGTTTTTTTCACTCCCCCACGCGACATCCCAGCGACTGCACAACCCACAAGGTATCAACCGCGCTCCCAACGAGCTACTGTAGATCCAGGTGGCGCGAGGGAGAGGACTCGAAAATCCACCCCATTCGCCTTCGCGCCAGGGAAGAGCAAGCCCTCGTTTTTCCTCGCGTGAGTGAGGGGAAGGGATCCAGCGAGAACGAAAAAACAAAGAAAACAAGAAGGCCTCACTCTCTTTTACTTGCGTGGTTCCGTGCGCCACGAGAAAGCGGAAGGCAAGCAAGAAAAGCACGCGAAGTAGCAGCGCGCGCCATCTCTGGTCGTGACCATGGGGCGCCGCGATAATGAGCAGAGCGAGAGCATGAGCATCATGAGCGAGGCGCTCGAGATGCAGCGCCAGATGTGCGACGAGGCCATGAACCTTGTCAAGCAGGGCATGGCCATGCAGAACGCGACGCCGCCCAATGTCGCCGGAGCCGAGGGCAGTCTCACGCGCGCCGTCGACATTATGGAGCAGGCGCTCAACATTCAGTACAAGACGGCCGAGGAAAAGGATGCGTCCGAGCGTCTCAACAATAAGATGCTGCGGTACGTCAAGATGATCAAGTCGCAGCGCGCCAAGACCCAGGGCGGCGGCGGTGCGGGCGGCAACAAACGCGCGATGCAGAAGCACAACATTCTCGACTTTGACGCGCTGCCGGATTTCTACGCGCCCGTGATGCACATGCTGCACAACTCGCCGTCGCTTGGCGATGTGTTTGATTCGCTCAAGCGCACGTTTGGCTTCCAGGACGGCAATGCGATCAACCAGAAGGAGCACGTGCTCATGATGCTGACCAACTTCAAGGAGCAATCGGACGCGCATGACGACAAGAAGAAGAAGAAGAAGAAGAATGGACCCGAGGACTTTATGGAGGAGTATGAGCGCCAGCGCGACCCACAGCAAGAAATGGACTATGCCACGCGCGGCATTGACCGCTTCCACAAGCGGATCTTCACCAACTACACCAAGTGGTGCAAGTACGTCTCGCAGAAGCCCAAGTTTACGAGTGAAAAGCTCGTCGACATTTCGCTCTTCTTTTTGATCTGGGGCGAGGCAGGCAACTTTCGCCAGATGCCCGAGCTGCTGTGCTTTTTGCTGCACAATATGCTCCCGCAGGCGACGTCCCGCGGCGAGGCCGAGCCCGGTGCCTTCATGACCGGCACGATCCGTCCGATGTACGCCGAGCTCAAGCGCGACAACGACAAGAAGACGTCCAAGGGTGAGCGCGCTCCCCACGCGCAGATTCGAAACTATGACGATTTCAACGAGTTTTTCTGGGGCAAAAAGTGTCTCAAGTTTAACGCGCAGACCATTGGCGAGGCTTTTGCCAACTATGACAAGAAGGGCCGTCCGAAGGTCGTGAAGAAGACGTACCACGAGAAGCGTACATGGACCCGTGCCATTTTGTCGTTCCGCCGCATCTTCTTTTTCAACTTCGCGTTGTTCATGACGGTGCTCGGACTCTCGATCAACATTGTGCTGTTCTGCCCGGATTCGCCAATCATGTACGGTCAAGATATCCAACGGCCGACCGCGACGGAGGTCTTTAGTGCCATGGGGAAGAATTACGCGCAGCCAGCCATTGTGGCCACACAAGACGTGGACAATACGGACGAAGCTCAGCCGACCGATCCTGTAGATGGCACCCCGGTCTGCATGCTGCCGAAGCTCGCGACATGCTTGGGTGTGAGCACGTTCACTTCCGGTACAACATTCGCAACGCTCCCCGTCGACTTCAAGACGTTACTCGCTCAAATTCCGTTCACCAATTGTCTCGAGAAGACGTCCGGGCGCTGTGCCTGCTACACGAAACTCCTTGACACGTGCTGGACACAAAAGGGTTCGGCCATTAAGCTTGGTGATTCGACTTCTGGCGAAGAGACCAAACCGCTCCTGTACGACCAGAGTCAGTGCGTTCCGAAGTACAAGGCAAAGGCACTCGACATCCTCAACGGCGATAAAGATGGCTATCTCAACTGCGCGAAGTGTCGAATCGACGTCAACAGTCTGATCGAGAAACCGACTCGTGTGGTCGATCTCGTTATGGGCCTCATTGACTTCGGCGGCCGTAAAGACAAGGGCGTCCTGGCTATGGGCGGCGGCGTTGCGTTTCTCGCGTTGGTGTGTCTCTGCGAGCTCCAGAATAAATTCTTCTCGGGCTTCGGCATGGGCTTCGTGGGTCGCTCTCTCCCAGTGCCAATGAACGCGTACTGCCGGTACCTGTGTTTCTGGCTGGTGCTGTTCATGTTCAAGTTAACGTTCGACTACCAGTTCATGGTGAAGAATCTTGTCGAGACGTCGCTGTTCATCTGGTACACGGACAAAGTCGACTACCTCCAGTACTCGAACTTCCTGATCCAGCAGTCTTTCCACAACATCGTCTATCTCTTCTTCCTGTGGATTCCGGCGTTCTTCGTGTTCATGTACGACGCACAAATCTTCTACTCGCTCCTATCGGTCGTCGTTGGTTCGTTTGCGGGCTTCAACTTGCGCATTGGTGAGCTGCGGTCGTTCCGCATTTTGCGTTTGACGTTCAAGTCGATCCCTGGTGTGTTCAACAAAAAGATCGTCCCAAACATTTACGAAGAGCTGACCAAGGCGAAGAAGAACAAGAAGAAGAAGAAGGCGGGCAAAGAAGATGTGCCGATGCCAGATCGTCGCTTTGAGCGCATTTCGATGTCGCAAGGCAGCAAACCGTTGACCGTGAAGGCTCAGAAGTACAGCAGCTTGCTTGAGCAACGCGACGACGATGTGTACAACGAACTTCGCACGCCAAATGGTGGTGACGATGATGTGGCGTCGCAAGCGAGTCGCGCATCGAACATTGGCTCGATCACTGGTGTTTCGGGTGCTGAATTTGAGCGCACGATTCCGTTCGCGATGGCGTGGAACCGGTGCCTCACCAGTCTTCGCGAGGCTGATGTCATTAGCGACCGTGAACTGAATGTGCTCAGCTATCTGATCGATTCAAAGGATACCGTAGGGCGCAAATTGTACCCACCGGCATTTTTGACCGCTGGCAAGTTGGACGAGTCGATCGACATTGTGCTCGAGTGTCACGCGCTTTACGAGAAGCTGAAGACCGACAAGAAGAAGAAGGACAAGACGTTGCAGAAGATCGAGATGACGATGCGCGAACGTCTCCTGAAGGATGATTTGCGTGTCGAGTCGATTCTTGGCTCGTACAAGTTCTCTTCCCAAGTCCTTCGTATTCTTCTCGGTGAAGAGCACAAAGAACTTGATGAATGCTACAACTTCATCCAGGAGATGGCGACGAACAAGCAGATCTTGAAGGGTCTCAATTTGAGCAACCTGTACCAGTGTCGTGCGGCTTGTGCTGAGCTCATGAAGTCGATTCTCGAAGTGCCGAAGAAGTCGACTGAGTCGAGTATCAAGTTCCAGCGTTCGCTGTACAAGGTTATCGATGCCGTTGAAGCTGTCGTGAACTGCCTTAAGAAGGTGCTCTCAAAGCAGGAGAACTTGGTTCAGCTTCTTAACGACACGCCCCTGAAGCCGAACTCGTTCTTCTTCCCCGCTGACACGCAGCACTACGCCAGCTTGCAGCTGCAGAAGATCGTGAATGATGAAGCCGCTCTTGACATTGTCTCTCGCGCGTACCAGTTGCTGACGGTGGACAACTTCGATGCTGAGCCTCGTTCCGACGAAGGTCGCCGTCGCCTGCGCTTCTTTGCCAACTCGCTGTTCATGGATATGCCAGAGGCAAAGCCGATTCGCAAGATTCGCTCGCTGAGTGTCGCGACTCCGTATTACAACGAAATTGTCATCTACTCGATCAAGGATCTGACAACGCAGAACGACGATTGCATCAAGCTCCTGTTCTACTTGCAGACGATCTACCCCTTCGAGTGGGAGAATCTGTTGGAGCGTGTCCAAGCTAAAGACATGAATGAGGCGCTCAAGAAGAGCCCGGAGGACGTGCAACTGTGGGCGAGTTACCGCAGTCAGACGTTGGCGCGCACTGTGCGCGGCATGATGTACAACGAGGATGCGATTCGCTTTTTGCACTGGCTGGAGATCGGTGAAAACGAACCAATGCATCAATCTGGCTGCCAGTGCAACAAGTGCGTGCGCCTCGACGACATGGTCGCGCTCAAGTTCAACTACGTGTGCACGTGCCAGATCTACGGAAAGCAGAAGGATGAGCAGCGCCAGCAAGCTCAGGACATTGACTATTTGTTGAAGAAGCACCCGAGCCTTCGAGTTGCCTACGTCGATGGTCCCAAGAAGGTGAAGGATGGACCGCCCAAGTACTTCTCGGTGCTCATTCGTGCAATGGAAGACAAGATCATGGAAGTGTTTCGAGTTGAGCTTCCGGGCGATCCGATTGTCGGTGAGGGTAAGCCTGAGAACCAGAACCACGCAATCATCTTCTCGCGCGGTGAGTTGCTCCAGTGTATCGATATGAACCAAGATGGCTACCTCGAGGAGGCACTAAAAATGCCGAACCTGCTCTCGACCATGGACCGCCACACAGACAAGCTGCCGCTGACGATCATTGGGTTCCGCGAACACGTCTTCACGGGTGGCGTATCGAGCTTAGCCAGCTTCATGTCGATCCAAGAATTGTCGTTTGTGTCGCTTGGTCAGCGTATGCTTGCGATTTTCCACGTGCGCCAGCACTACGGTCACCCCGATATTTTCGACAAGATGTTCGCGATGGCGACTGGAGGTACAGCTAAGGCGAGCAAGGGTGTGAACCTTTCCGAAGATATCTTTGCCGGTTTCAACACGACACTTCGTGGTGGACGTGTGTCCCACGAAGAATTCATTCAAGTCGGCAAGGGTCGTGATGTCGGTATGCAGCAGCTGACACAGTTCGAGGCGAAGCTCTCATCTGGTGCTGGCGAGTGTGTGACGTCACGTGACGCGATGCGCATGGCGACGCGTCTCGACTTTTTCCGCTTGCACTCGTGGTTCTATGGCAACTTGGGCTGGTACTTCACGCAGACAATGACGGTTGTGGGTGTCTACTTCTTCATCTACGGCAAGGTGTACATGGCACTCAGTGGCATGGACGCCTACTTCTTGCAGCATGGTGGCCTCGGCATTGGGGGCACGTTGAACACATCGTGGGCGTTCCAGTTCGGCTTCTTGTTGGTTGTGCCTGTCGTTGCGGTTGTCGGTGTCGAGTCCGGTTTCCGTCATGGTTTCACCTACTTGCTGTGGAACTGTATGACGCTCGGGCCAATCTTCTTCACGTTCCAGATGGGAACGCGTATGAACTATTTCGATCGCACGCTGATTCACGGTGGTGCGAAGTACCGTGCGACGGGTCGTGGTTTCACGATCAAGCACGAAAAGTTTGCCGAACTCTTTCGGTTTTACGCGTTCAGCCACTTCTACCGGGGTGCCGAGCTGTTTTTCCTGCTGCTTCTGTTCGCGTGGTACGGAACCTTCTCGTGGTGTAACTGCTCGTGGAAGATGGACCAGCTCTTTTACAACAACATTCAGCCGACCGACATTGAGTGGACCAAGCGATGCTACGCGAACCACTACCAGATTTGTGTGTTACCAACGAACCAAAACTACGGCATCATGTCGTTCTCGTTGTGGATTATTGCCGCGACTTGGATGTGGGCGCCGTTCTTCTTCAACCCGAGCGGACTGGACTGGGACAAGATTATTGACGACTACAACGACTGGCAGAACTGGCTCAAGACGACCAATGACTCTGCAGACAGTTGGTTTGGTTGGTGGTCGACTGAGATCGCCTACCTCGAGCACTCGACGTGGGGATCTCGCATGGTCGCGTTGATGCGCAAGACCCGGTTCCTGTTCGTCGCCGTGGGGCTGTACTTGCAACTCGCGCACAAGGTTTACTTTAAGAGCCGCGACAAGGTTATCAACGCGGCAGAAGACACGACGACGACATACATTTTGGCTGGCGCTATCGTCGCGGTCATGGCTTTCATGTTCTGCTGTGGCTACGCCGCGAGCCGTGTGACCAAGAAGTTGTCGATGAAGCAGCGCAAGCTCCGCAAGATGAAGTTTATCATCGGCTGCTGCTGCATGTTCTTGGCTGTGATGAGTCTGACGGTGCTCACCATGGTCAACCTCTTCGAGCTCATCATGCTCATCCTCGTCGCTGTGTACTGGTTCATGCAGCTGTGCATTGTGCGCCTGCAGTACCACCACATTGTCGTGCGAGCGCTCGCGCGTTCGTTCGACCGTGCTGTCGGCTGGATCGTGTTTGGCCCGATCATGTTCGTGTCGATGTTCTTGCCCTTCGTCTCGGCGTTCCAACAGCGCGTCATGTTCAACAACGCGTTCACGTCGGGTCTCGAAGTCTCGAAGCTTTTCGCCCACGACGTGGCACCATCGCAGGTTGTCAAGGTCAAGCGCGTATCCAAGAAGAAGAAGTCACGGGACGACTAAGCTGGCCATGTGCACTCGATAGAATCCGCAGGGCGTGGACCTCTTCACGTGGCACGCCTCTCTTTTTTTCGCCACTCGCTCGCGTTTCTTTTCCTTTTTCAGCTCTTCCACTTTTTTCTTTATGTGTGATCAATGCCAACTATCACGTTTGCTTTTTCCAAGTCTCTTTGATATGTTTACCGGCCCATGGACGCGAGATCGTTCATGGTGCTGCTACGCTGGACCGTCGAGCTCGTGCCATTAGTCGACCGGTCGTGGGGATGCAGTCCGCGCACTTTCATAGGGCTGCTCAAGACGGCACTGCGTGTCGCGCTCGCCTGGGGCACGTGACTCGACGACGTGCCCGACGAGAGCTTGAGATTGTTGAGGATCTCGGTGTACCGCTTGGCGTCCTCTTGAAACTGCTTGAGCGCGAGCTTGCTCAGGCTCTGCTCGCTGCCCGATGTACGCAATGTCGAAAGGGACGACTTTTTCGGCGGCGACAGCGGCAATGGCTGGCCCGTGCGCAACGCGTTTTCCAACGCGACACGGCGACTCGGACTCGGCGACGACTTGGGCGCGGCACCCCCAGAAAGCGACGCCAGCGACGTGGCGTTGGCATGGGCCGAGCCGGGCCGCGTCTTGTTGCGTGCCGACGGCGTTCGCTTCTTGGTGGTGGTCGTAGAGGTTGGCCGGGGCTGCGTCATGCGGTCGCGGGCCTCGTCGCTCGTACTCTCGTCTTCGTCGCTGGAAAACTGCATCTCGAGCTTGTGCATTTCGCTGGCCGACTCGGACACGGTCTTGCTGCGCTTGCGCGTTGGGTCTCCGTCACTCGACGATGACGCTGGGCTTTTCCACTCGTCCGTGCCATCGTCCTCGGACGCACTGCTACTCGGACTCATTTGCGTCATGTCGAATTCGTTGGCGTCGACTTCATTGTCAATCTCGATCGCGAGTGCATTGGCCGCGTCCATGCGACGCGACGCCTGCGACGAATGCATGCCCAAGATGGCTTCTTCCATGGCCTGCATCCACTGCTCTTGGCGGCCCCACGTGTCCGACAAGATGATAAAATTTTTGTACCCCTTGGTCGAAAACTGGATACCATGGGCGCCGCTGCCGGGCCCCTCGGTCACGCCAAAGCTGTACCACTTGCGCGCCGACGTTGGCAAAACCCACTTCATGCGCGTGGCCCAGTTCGCGCTTTGCAGTGTATCGCAGTACCAGAGCTTGTCGCACTTGCGGCACAAGCCGAAAAACGTGAGCGTGAACGTGAGTGCGTGGAACGGCATGGGCACGGGAAACTGAATGAACGAGCTCACGCGCGTGGGCTCGGGGATTGGAATGTGGTCGTGGATCTTGTCTTTCTTGTAGAGAAAGCCCGTGATAAAGTCGTCGGTCGTATTCACCTTGCAGTAGTGACTCGCCGCGCCCGAAAAAATCTTTTCGAGGTACCCGCTGAACGTGACCTCGGTCGCGAGCGTCTCGGTCACATACTCGTCGGCGTGCTCTTTGAGGCCGAGGCATCCGTCACACAGTGGCGCGTGGCGCTGGCCCAGCGGCTGCATCTCGAGCAAGTTTTGCTCGGCGAGAATGGCTTCAAACTTGGCCCACTTGTCGTGGCCGCCCGTGTGGCCGCGCACGAGCTCTTGGCTCGTCTTTTGGTTTCCGCCATCGTCGTCGGGCTTGTGGTCCTGCTTAAGCGTCGGCGTGTTGGTGAGCGTAAAGATGCTGTTGGCGATCGTCGTGAGATGGCCCTTGTATTCGACGTGCGAGTCATACGAGCGCGTGACAAAATCCAGTAAATTGGCCGACTCGCTGAACAGGCTGTGGAGCAGCGGACACGCCGGTGACCGCTTTTGGTCGGGATCGAGCAGCACAAAGCGGATCACGTCCGTGAGCTCGTGGTGCAACAAGTTGTTGGTCGGATGCGCGCCGTAACACTCGAGCAGACACGGCATGAGGCCGTGGGTCGCGAGCACTTGGTTGAGTGTAGCGTCTTGCAAAAAGATGCACCGCTTCAAAAACGTAATGATGCTCAGCAGCGCCGAGCCCTTGGGCTTGAGATGGAGCTTCTGATTCGATGGTACGTGCACGAGCTCGCGCAGCCGCGACTCGTCACTGTGGATAATGGCGTACAAGAGCTTGACAAACTTGGGGGCACGCGGCACAACGCTTTCCATGAGCGCGGCACGGAGGTGCTGCATGATTTTTTCAATGCCCGTCATGTCGCGCTTGCGCTTGTGGTACCCAAGCGCACTCATGACCATCATCATGATGGACAGCGTGCCGCCCTCTTGCACGACAAGCGAGACGGTCTGGGTCGATTGGCGAAACACTTCGGCAAAGCCCAGATCAATGAGCGTGCCAAACGAGACCTCGGACGTCTGGCAAAAGAGCAGCAGCGACTTGAGCAGTTCGTTGTGGCGCGTCGGGTAGTACTGGTCGTTAATGAGTGGTAGTGTCTGGTCCGTGTTCTCGACAAAGGTCGCAACGTTGCCCATCATGTAGACGGACGGCGGGTAGATAATGTAGTTGGCCAGCAAGCAGATATTCTCAATCGAGTCGCGCTGGTACGGCGTGCCGACGCCCCAGCTGAGCGTGCGCTGCCAGAGCGAGAGCCGCGAGAACAAGCTCTCAAAAATGCCGCTCTTGCGAATGTCTTTTTGCGCTTGGTCCGACATGTCCGAGTACAAGAGCCACACGAGCGTATCGCGGATCGAGTCGAGCCCAATGTGGTTGACCAGGCCCTGCACGACAAACTTGCCGTCCTTGCTCGCGAGAAAGCCAATGAGGAGCTTGCCCACTTGAAGCGTCAAGATCAAGTGGTTCACGACCTTGCAAAAGAGCACGACCAATACATCGTCGAGCTCGCCGGGTGTTGATAAAAAGCCAAACAATACCTTGAGGTACTGGGCCGATTTCTCAGCGTCGAGTTCGTCAAGTGCATGGACACTTGCGTGGCTGGACGAGGACGAGCGATGGGCGCCGCGTTCGAATATCCGACGCGGATACAACAGCGCGACCTCACAGCAAAAGTGCTGCGTCTTGTAGTAGCCGTAGGTCGCATCTGGCGGCTGCGACTTTTGAATGGGCAACGTGAGTAGCCGGAAAACGTCGTGGATAATGCGGGGCTGCTGCAGCCATGCGACGTAAATGTCGCGCGTGATCTCGCGCTGCAACACGTCGACCGAAATGTTGTTGGCTTCGGCCAAGACCAAGAGCTGCTGCAGCGACGTTGTTGGGTTTTTCACGGCCTCTTCAATCTTGCGGCGGTGGTCTTTGACCGATTCCTTCAAATCATACAAACTTGAGAAATCCTGAGAAGATGAACCACGGGAATGACAGGCACACGTACGCTCTCGGCTCGTTCGCGCAGAAGGTCTTCAATCTCCGTGAAGCCCGACAGACGAGCAAGCATCTCGGCCGTGAGCCCTTCTCTCTACAACAATAGCGACATGAGGAAACGACTCAGACCCCGCAAGAGCTGTTTCCAGGCACGTACATCTTTAACGTCCAGGCTCGCACCGGCGTCGAGAAGCAGCTGCACACAGCCCAAGTTGCCAGCGCGAGCCGCTTCCATTAACGCCGTCGTCGAGTTTGGCTACAAAAAAAGGATGTGTCCCCATCCACAAAGCGTTAGTGATTGGAATATGCAGAGAGAGTGAAGAGAGCGGGAGGCTTACGCTTCGAACTTCCATGTCGGCGCCGGCGTGGAGCAAAATAGTCACACATTCTTCTAGGCCGCCTCGTGCGGCGATATGCAGGGCCGTCGTGCCGCGATTCTAAACATATAAAAAGTGGTGAGCGTCTGGATCAACCAGATCCAAAATGCATAGAATATAGCGCTTCTACCAACCCGATTTCGCGACAGATTGATGCGAGCGCCCTTGCGAATCAACAGCTTGACGCACTGCGGCTTGCCGTCGCGCACGGCGATCATCAAGGCCGTGAGGTTGTGTACCTAGCAATCAAATTCGTCAGCACTATTCGTCCCCACAATTCTCTAGTAGATCTAGACGACGTACGTCTTCCATATCGACGTTGGCGCCAAACATGAGCAACGCGCGCGCGGCCTCGACATTGCCGACCGAGCTCGCCATCATGAGCGCCGTCGTGCCATTCGGCTGCAATCAGAATGATTCATTAATTCACTTCGTTTTCCTCATCCCGCCTTTTAGAAGATTCCTCCATACCTTTTGTTCGTCGAGCGAAATGCCAAAACCGTGGAGGATCTCGAGGCAGTCGACGTGGCCGTTCTCCGCGGCGTCACACAGCGCCACGGCCTTGTGGATACGCTAGTTTTCATTTTCCATACAAGAAAACGTGAGAACTCTTTTCCCCACTTATAATTGAAAAAAGTAATACAATACCTCTCGGATGGACCCGGTCGTATCGGCATACAAAATGTGCTTGAGCACGTCGACTTCGCCGGCGCGTGCTGCTGTTGATACAGCGACGACCTGGTCGTCGTCCACCAAGTGCGGGATCGCGACGTCGCCCGAGAGGTACTCGATCACGGCGCGCGATGGGCGGTCGCGCACGAGTTGGTCGGCGTGGAATTTGCTGAGCAGCACAATGGGCATGGCGACGCGTTGGCGGCCCGACGAGTGGAAGCCGTCAAACAGCGACTGCGTGGCCGTGTTGTTGGATCGCTCAATGAAGACGCAGCCGGCGGCACCGGCAGCCAGCAGCCGCCGGATAATGTCGGGAAAATGGACGCGCCCGCCGCGCTCGACGACCACGAGACTGCCTAAAAGCGCGGGTTTGTTGCGCAATTCGCCGTCGGCCTTGGGCGGATCGCACCATACGAGCGGCGCCGCGACGACGCGCGGAGAAACGTTGGCGTACGTGTAGCACGACGGCTCGGCAAAGTGCCACGACGGCACGCCGGCGCCCACGACGGAGGCGCTCATGTTGGCGGCCAATAATGCGCTAAAGCCCGAGATGCTGCGGTCGCGGCTCGGACGCGGAGTCGAGGACGCCGAGGATGGGCATGAGGAATCGTTATTGGAATTGTTGGTATTGTTGGCATTGGCGAAATCGTTGGCGTCATGCGGGAGCTGCTTCCACGAGACGAATGGGATGCCGTCGCCATGGACCGACGAGGCATTCCCCATGTTTCCTCTCGGGGGTGGAGCGAACTTGAAGTTGTTGGATCTTGGTTTCGCGGGGCGTTGGCGTTGGCGAGGACGCTACGCTGGCCGTTGGAAACCCCGACTGTTGTTCCGTCCGTGTGGAGTAAGGGGAAGCCCCTTTGTTGGCCGAATCTCGACAGGCGCCGTCGTTGAGTTGTGCGTTCACTCCGCCGTGGCCCCCGTTCGCGTCGACCGTCACCAGAGTTGGTGTTGGTGTTGGCGTGTTGCTGGCGTTGGGTGTTGGCGTTGGCAGACCGACTTTTTGTTCCAGGAGCACACTTCGTGAGCAAAATGGCAAAAAAGTTGGCGGAAAGACGCAATGCACCAGCACGGAAACCAACAATTTGAAACTGCAAAGGGTCCGCCCAATATCTTTCCCAGTCTCACGGCCCCACTTTAGTTGACGGTTCTAAGAGAAACCAAGGTTCGACATTTTTTCTGGACCCAAAATTTGAGTTGTGGCGCTGCAAGGACCATTTTTTTTGAACCAGACACAAACCGTAATCAAAATGCATGGAACAGAAATTTCAATAATGTCTGTTTATCGAAACCTAGTATTCGATTTGGGAGGTCTGGAGAGCAATGGCGAGCAGTTCCTCGTCCGTGAGGAATTGGTCGGCACCGCCGCCGCTTGCTCGCTTCGCCTTGGGCTTGGGTTTGGCTTTCTTTGCAGACGATGTTGGCGTGGATTTCTTGGGGCTCTTTGTCGCGGAGCTTGTCTTCTCGGTGGATTTCCGCGTGGGTTGTTTAGGCGTTGAGAATGTTGCTGGTGTCGAGGTTGCCTCGCCGGTCGAGCCACGACTCTCGCCTGCTTTCTTGGTTTCTTCCTTTTTCTTTTTCCCAGACGAAGCTGGCGTTACTTTTGGCTTGGGCAGCAACGGTGGCGTCTTCGCTGCATCCTCTCGTCGTTTCTTCGGTGTAGCGAGTGGTGGCGAGGAAGCCGCTCCAGAGGCCTCCGCTGCCGTCGACGACTCGGTCGGTGGAGGAGGTGACGTACTCGCAAACTCGAGACGACGGGTCACTCCATCAGCCGTGGTCGTCGTCGCTGGGGTCTCGCTGCTCACCGTCGTTGATGCTTTTTCTGTTGTCGTCTTGAATCGTTTCTGCGGCATCGGCGTGCGTCTTGAGGAGGAATCTGGAAAGGAAGCTGATGTAGATGGCGATGGCGTTTTGCGTTTGCGGTTGGATCTCCGCACGTGGCCCATCTCCGATATGCGTAGCGCTTCCCGTAGTGCGTCTTCTTCGGTCATGCCTTGCTGGTAAATGTGCATCTGGATCGACGACTGGTCCATCTCGTCCACGTACATGGCGTCGGGCTGGGCAGGACGCCGCCGTACAGCCGAGGAAGGCTTGGAGGCTTCGACTGCGGCGTTCGGTTCTTTCCATTTGGTATCGCTAGCTCGTGGTGTCGTCTTCTTCGCGCTCTCAGATTTCGAAGCAGATTTGGAGGCCGAAGCGAGCTTCTTAGAAGACGCTGGAGTCGTGTTGGCGGCTGCTGACGTCTTGGTTGTGCGTGTCGGCGTCGCCTTATTCTGTGGCTCTGCTTGCTCCTTAGTAGACGTGTCTTTTGCTAACTGCTTGGGTTTTGCCTCAGTGTTTCGTGGCTTGTCGCTACGAGGCACCTTACCGTCTTTTGCTGATTTAGTTGTTGGTGTTTGCGGGGTCGTTTGCTCCAACTCGGACATTTGGATGGCCAACATAAAGGCGTCCTCTTCAGACAAATCCATTTGGTACTCGTGGCGCATGCGAGCCACGTTCGGACTCTCTGGGGACTCGGCAATCTCCACGTCATCCGATTCGTCTTCGCCATCCGAACCAACGACACGATCATCGTCCGAGTTGTCGTCATCCCCAAGAGACAACTCTTCACTTTCAGACTCGGATTCGCCTTCTTGGTATTCGGCTTCGGATGGCGACTCGACTTGGAATTCTGGGTAGTCCGTGTCCGGTGGCACCGTCTTTTTGGATGCAGGCTTGTGCTTGCCAAACTGGGCAAAACCCGAGAGCTTGCCGGTACGCTTGGTCTTCGGGGGTGCCGCCACTTTCTTGGGCTTGTCATTGCCAATGACACGGCCATTCCACGGACCCGTGCCCTTTTTGGCGGCCTTGCGAGGTCGACCCATCTTCTTGCTCGGTTGCAGAAAGTAGTTTTCGAAAAGATTGTCAAACTCGTCCTGCATCTCCATGAGAACCACGAGTCCGGCGTGGCCACCGGCCGCTAGAAAGCATGGAAATTCGCCAGATTCGTTGGTGGAAAGGCGGACGCGGTGCAACGCGGCATCCCGTTCGCAAAACTCGCGCGTAGCTGGACTGGCTGCCTCGGCTGACCCGTTCACAATGCGGTGCTCAAAGCTGAGCGTCAACGACTTGTGTGGTTGCTCGACGTTCGAATTTTTTTCGCCATGGAGACGACAAAACTCGACCGAGTTTTGCGGTGCGCGAAACATCTTTTTCGCTGGTGCGACGCGGAGGCTTCCCGAGGTACACGACGAGAGCAGTATTGGCATTCTGCCTTTGCGAGCAAATTGGAGATCCCACACGGGCGAGTCGATCTGTGGGTGGAAGTGGAGCTTCTGGTAGCTCCCACTCTGTCGACGTGGAATGGACATAAGTCAGCTGTTTATCATCATAGGGGAGAAACGAAAGGAGAAAGCACCCAACGTACCAACACATCGTACGTGTACAAAGACCCTTGATCGCCCGAGATTTGGAGAGACGTATCGTCCATCCATTGGATGGCGAGCCCCCATGTTGATCGGATGCGGTGCGAACGGAAGCATATGCGTGGTTCTCGAATATCCCAAATCTTGAACAGCGAGTCCTTTGAGCGTCATCAAGTTAGAGATCCATCTCATTGCGACCCAATCTCCATATAAGGGAAGCATCAATAAACTCACATTGCCCGTCGTCGCAAACAGATTCGCGTCGAATGGTGACCAACAAACAACGCGGACGGCAACCCATCCCCACCCCCAGTCGAAGGGCTCTTGCTTTCCGACGGTGTCGGCTGAGAATGACATACAAGACTCGAATGTCAGCATCAATGCATCGAGAGCCAGTAAGAGGCTAGCGTACCATCTTGAAATCGCCGTTGTGGTTCCATTTCGTACGTCGCTTCAATCCCATCTTTCGCCGCGGGCTTCGACACGAGCTCTTCCAAATTCCAGAGAGCGACCGAACCTGCAGATCCATATTTAACAATCCAGGTTAGACGCTCGCATTTTGAGATTCGTGGACCAAACAAAAGTGTACCGTCAGAGCAACCAGTCAGCAACAAGTTGGGGCGATGTGGGGACCACCGCACACTGAGTTGGATGATTCGCTCCATTTTCCCAAATGCAATCGGCTGCAGGCGCTCCACGACGTGCTCGCTCGGTTCTGGCTGCAATTTTTCGGTCGAGATGATAGGGATTTCAAAGACCTGGACGCTTCCGTCGCCAAACGCCACGGCGAGCACACCAAGCAGTCCGCGCGCATGCCGATAACGAGCCATTTTGTGGGTAAGTGGAGACCAGTGGACGTCCCAGGCAACACCGCTGTCATGGTCGATCGCGTACACGAGACGAGGGACCAATCGAGGTAGCGATGGCTGTGGCTCGTCGCGCTGCTCGCTGCTGTTCTCTCTTTTCACTACTGGAGACGGTTTCTTCACCACGGGGACCGCCCAAATCTGGACCAGATTGCGACCGCCCTGCGGCGCATCATAGTGGTGGTCGGGCGGCGTGTTCTTGGCGAGTGTGCCGTCCACGACCGTACACGGCGGGTGGGTCGATAGTGCCAAGAGCCGCCACTCGGCAAGTGGGTCCTTACCACTCGCCATACCGCGCGCTGCCTCTGTGCCATTCAGATTCCGATCCACATTCTCCTTGTTATTGGTGCGGCCGCCAGTCGACTTTTGCTGCTTGGTTGCGGCCATCGCGGTCGCGCGGTAGACGTCATGTGGCAGCCAATCCATGGCCCACACGGGACCGCCAACGTTTAGCACCGTGTGGCCGCCGCCGACGTGTGCGCTCTGGAACGGCGGAAGCAGCACGAATCCGTCGCGGTCCGCGTCGCCAATGGGTGCATGTGTATGTGGCGTCGTCGGTGCTGGTTTGTCGCGCCGCTTGAGCCGCTTGGGCGTCGTGGAACCGGGCGACGACGCCGTGTTGCCGTTGGTGTTGCCGTTGGTGTTGCCGTTGGTGTTGTCGTGGTCATTGTCGTGGTCATTGTCGCTGCGCGGCGGCGTGGACGGCGCCGCAAGAGACGTGGGCGAGGCCGACGGTGACACGTGCGCATGGTCTGAGGTCTGCGCGCCGTCGAGCCGCAGCCGAACGGGCTGAAAGTACGGCCCATGCGGCGCCTGCTCGCACCATTCGCTCAGCTCCATCGTTTTTTCAGGCGCCGTGTCGCGCGAAAAGAAAAATGAATGCGAACTTAGGTACGCAGTCACTATTTTGTATTTAGTGGCATTTACGTACGCACCCACAGATGGCTACATGTACATACGTTTGGGTTCACGAGCCGTTGCCGTTCAATCCGGCAAAGCGCGTGACGACGCCGTCGAGCCCACGCGAGACGACCGTGAAGCCCGTCGTGCTGGTGTGGAACTCGTTGGCTTTAATACTGGTCTCACGATGGAGCGCCTGGTGGCAATTCTCCGTGACTTGGAGCTGGATCTTGCCCTGCGCGACCTCTTTTAGTACGTCCACGCAGGCTGGCATGAGCGTCGGCGCCGCGTTCCAAGTGTGGCGCAGCGTCGAGCTAAAGTTGGTGAAGACGCCGTTCTGCTGCTTGGCCATGAGCTCACACACGACGGCCGTGTACGGTGCCTCGTCGGTCGTACCCGTGAGCGTCGACGCGGCGCAAGTCGCCATTGCTCGCACAAACCACATGCTCGCGTTGCGGTCCGGCGTGAGTTCGCGGCTCTCGGCAAAGCGCAGCGCGTCGGGGCCGCTCTTAGCCGAGCAGCCAACGTCGAATTCCGTCATCAACGTGTTGAGAAAGTCGTCGAGCTCGTACTCGTACCCAGTGGCGCCATCCGTAATGTTGCGGATATCATCGACGTGGCCAAAGGACGACCCGACGGACTGGAAATACGGAGCGAGATCTGCGATCTCTTCCACGCGTTTGCCATCCAGTTCCATGGGGATGGCGCTGCCAGCGGACAGTGTCTCTCCGTCAGACGTCTTGAATGGATCCGCCACAAATGCTCCGCTCTCACGGTGGCACCGCTGGTGAATATTGTACACGGCGTCGGCCATGGCGCTGAGGAGACATGAAGAGATATCAGTCAGGGCTATCGGAACACAGAGTAATGAGGCTAGAAATATAGGCAACGTACTAGTGGCCGATGTAGATCGGATCGAACGCTGCGGCCTGCGTTTCGTAGACGCCACCAAGAAGGTTGTGGAGGTTGTAGTGGAACCGCGTCGCCATGCTGACTCGCAACTTCTCCATCGGGGTCTTGCTGCCCGAGGCGATACGAAGCACTTCTACAAACGCCGACGGTCCAAACTCGAACGTCGATTCCTCGATATCCCAATCGCCGCGAGGAATGCAGTGCTCGCATATCTTGCCCTCAGGATCCGTGCACGCCGCTGCGGCGACGCTTTTGCTGACGCAGTTACCGTACGCAAACTCGCCGTTCACATAGTAAGGCGAGCTGTAATCCTTGCCGACGCTACCGCCCATCGCCGTGAGATACGATGAACACTCGGCGATACTCAGACAGCGGCTACGAGACGAAAGTCGCATGGCCGAATCCTCAAAGATGTTCCAGTAAGGCAGCGTAACTGATGCAAACTCGTCGCCGAGACTGCGGAGCATGTTCTCGTAGCCGATCAGCCACTTGCGGTGCCACGCCGGCTCGCCGGCCGTGCCCTTGACGCGCGTCAGGCCCTTGCTGTCCATCGTCAGCCTCGTGAATTGCAAATGCTTGCCCGAGCGCATGGCCTGCGCCACGGCCTTCTTGTACGTCTCTGTGTATCTCAAAACAAAATAAAACCAGCCTCGTGCGCATACACTCACAAATGCTCTGTCGTGACTCGACGGGTCGTACCTTGCTCGGTCGTGGAGAACGCGTCCCAGCTCTTGCGCACGCGCACCGACGAAGCCGCATCGGCGCTCACCGCTAGCGCGGCCGCGAGCGCCACGAGCGCGTACAACACTATGGATCGCATCCCGTTGCCGAGATGGATAATTCGATTTTGATGCTTGATCTTGCCATGGCGAGCTCCTTCTGCTTGGCCATCTGACTCGGTGGACTGGTCACTTTTCGACACATTTGATTGGCTGATATTGTGCGCTAGTAACAAAGTGGCGATTGACGAAAATCTACTGATACAAGAGAGATTTTCAAAAGTGGCCTGGTTATGTGCAAAAGGCACCTTTTCGGAGAGTCCAATCCTTGTATGCCAAAGGTTTATCATGAATTTCCTTCTGATGCATCATGAGACTGGGTGCGACTCTTCATGTAGCGCGAGCGAAAGCATCTCTTCTTGCTCGGACGGCGGATTGATCTTGATGTCGAGCTTCACGACGCCGGTTCCTTCTTTCGGAACCTCGGGCATCCACGAGAGCAGCGAGCCACCGCCCGTTCCCTTGATCCACCACGACCCTGCGCGCGAACGCACCATGTACAATGTCTTGGCTTGGACTGCGCAAGCGGTCGGCTCCACGTCACAGTCTTGCTCGCTGGGACTTCGACGTTGTCAAAAGTATTCCCGCCGGACGAGATCTCGACAGTCACGTCCTTGTCATCACTGTTTCGGAAAATGATGTCAACTGTGCTCTCTCTCTCGGTGGTCGCTGAATCGGCCTCTGTGGTGACCAGAGCTGCTCGTGAAGGCCGTCTCGACTGTTTGTAGTCCAAGCGCTTGATCGGCCGGACCATCGTCAATGGTACGTGGGGAGATGGACGGCCCGCAAATTGGCTGCACAAACTCCTTCGCCAGGGATGCGAGCCCCGTCAGGTCGAACGAGGACAGTGCATCCAACCCCAAGTCTGCAACCGCGACCAAGAAGTTACTCAGGGATCGAGGTCTCCCACTTGGCGTCACCGCCGCGTCCAGCACTTGGTCCACGATCGTGTACACGGTCTTCAAGATCTGGTCGCGCTTGCGCAGAGAGGCAGGGTCACTGGCATCCATGCAGCCAAGCACGGCATCCGGCAGGTCGCGCAAGAACACGTCCGAGTTCATTACGTTGTATCGGATGGTCTGCAGCGTGCTGGACCCGTCCGCGTGTTTGAGCTCTGCCACAATCTCGGTGATGTTTTCGACCACGCCCTTGATGGTGCGGTCGGAAGAGATCCCCGCATCGACAAATCTCTTTGCGTCGTTCCAACCAAGCATGCTGCGAAGTCGCCTCCGCTGACCTCCCCCAAAACTGAGCCCCACGGTATTCAAGAAGTCAAGGAAGCTGCCGTCACCCAAGACGTTTTCTCCTTGGTCCCTGAGAGCGATCACTTTATCCAGGATGAGCTGCATCGTATGTGCAATCTTGAGCGATGGTCCTGCTGACGACGGAGGATCGCGGCCCAAACAAACGGCAACGGCGATCGGTAGATCTCTGGTGACAAAGTCTTGCTCGCTCAGCACCTTCCTGAGCTGGGCGTCGACTCGGCTCCTCGTCTCTGCCGACGCCGCCACGAACTCGGCAATGTGCATCACAACCGGAAGCATCTTGTGCGTGCACGTCAGGCCACGCTTGACGACTTCACTTGTCGCAGTGAGCTGGATAAACATACCGCCACTCACAGTGTTCGCCGCAGTGGACACGACCGATCCGACCTTGTCCAAGATCGCTTTCGTGCACGCGCGGTTGTGCGGGAGACATTCGGCGCCGCACTCGACGGGGTACTCTAGCGGGCATTGTGCCCAGCAGGATAGTAATCCGTCCCAGTCGTATCCGCGCGGACACGGCTTGCCTCGGCATGCTCTGCGGTAGCACGCCTTGCCGATCGGCTTGTCAATGAGTGGACCGACCCAGTAGTGATGCGCTGCCGGATCGTCGACGGCTGACAGACTTCTATGCGATGCCACGAGCACGCCGGAAGGAAAGACGGACAAGGCTACGGCTGCAATTACCAATGACGTCTTGTGGATGACGGCCATCTTTGCTCGAGATACTGGACGGTCACGTTTTGTCGAGTGAGTATCATCGCATCGATCCCAGGATTTAGGACGAGACATCAACCACGGCTTGTTGTATTCCTGGCCTGTCACTATGGTTCAGAGATTACGACACTTCGCCGTATCCAATCAGGCCACGCAGCATGTATTTATGACATGTGTTTATGATTTCACCGCATAAGATACGCCACGCAAAAGGAGATCTTGAAATCCAAAAACGAAAATGGCTTCACTTTCAAACCGGCCGACAGAGCTTTGAGAAAACATATCTGTTTCTGACACCAGCTGTCACTATGTCGAGGTAACGAGCAGTTTCTCAAGATTGTTGGCCATTTTGCACATCATAAAATGGATCGTCACACGTTCTTGGATGCACTCTCATGGGTGCGCCGCGTGCACGAGGACGAGTTTCAGTGGCCTGACGCCACGCAGCGGGCGCCTGAAGGCGTGAGGTACCTACTCCCGCCCTTGAGCTCTGCTCGTTCCGTGTCGGGGTCGCAATACGCATCCCAAAACTCCCAGAAAGAAGCAAAGAGCTGCTCGGCGTGCTTCCACCAGGCGACGCGTATTTGCTACTTCCGCGCAGCCGATGAAAATGAAGACCAGACGCTTTTCTATGTTGAACTCATCGCTTTGGAACGTCGCGTTCAGCCAAGTGCGTTGTTTGTGCGCTTTGACCATGACCGTGTGTTCGAGGTCGCGCTTTCGGCGATCCAATCTGTGATTCTCCCGATCGAGCCCCAACAAAACGACATGACGACCAAGCTGCCTCCGTTTGGTGGATTGAATTTCGGAAGCGTTGGACTTCGGCTGTGGCTTGAGCCGCAGGAGATCTCACCAAAGGACGCCCGCGTCGTTCTGGACAGCGCAATGCGGCGCATCGAGATGCTGCGGTCTGATGTGCTCGTGCGCAGCCAACAGAAAGCGTTCACGCCGGCAGCAACGCTCAATCCGTTCCGTCACAATCGATGGATTGCTTACACACGTCAAGAGAAAGAACCACGCGGTTTGTTTTCTGTGTCCGAGCTGCTGTCTCGCGGGGCAGTGATCCTCCAGTCCGATGCCGACAAAGAAACACTCTCATTAACAGTGAAGCCACTGACTGACCGCAAGCGCGACCGTAAAGTAGAGGCGCAAGCGAGCCACCGCGACGGCGTCGAGCGCTCATCAGGTGAAGGTGCATCCGAGGAGCACATCGAAGCCGCCCAGCGAGATCCAGAGTCCGAAGGCAGCGACGCCATCTCAGAGGCGGAGTCGTTTGAGCTCGTGTCGTCGCTGTTGAAAGCTTTTGGAGAAAAGCACAAAGGGCTGCAACAGCTCCTACAAACGAGCCTTCACAGCGATTGCCCCCACCATGACGAATGCACGACACTGTCGGGCGACCAGAGCTCCGAGTGTGTGATGCAAAAGTGGCGGAAATGGGATGACTTTCTGCAGCTCGCGGGCTCGGCCTTCCACGGAAGCAACAAGCGGCAACGCACGAAGTAAGGAATGGCATGCACTCTTGTTTTCTATCGTATCTGACGTTTGGGTCGAAATTGCAGCGATGCGACGACTGCCGTTGGGCCAGCAACGCTGACTTTGGAGGCGGGACGAGCACTCGCGTCCGCCATGCTGGATCGACAACAAGTCGAGATTCTAAAAACCTCCCACAACGCCACCTCGAGTCGATTGGTACGCATTATATCCATGCATACCTGCCTATTAGCAATCTTTCTAACCGTGGCGTTTGTCCATCATAGAGAGAACTTGAAAACGTTGCGTTCACGGCGCTTTTCCCGACGCAAGCCGACCTGTCAACCACTGGAACCCATGGCCAATCGAGAACGTCAGTCGCATCCCGAGAGAGCCACGCACCAGCAAACCCGTCAACCACGGCCCTCAGTAGTAGTATCGAGAGCACGTGGAATCTGCTGCTTGAAAGCCGACGCGCGCTCGTTCGCCACGAGCTCACGACGCTCTGTCTTCCGCGACGAGCGCATGAAATGGCTACAACAGACAGTGCGAACTAAGGTGGTCCACACCATATTTGGATATATAGTATACTGAATCAAGTGAGCTTTCCGACTCCATTCTATGGGATCCCCCAACGTTGGAAAAAGCGCCAACAAAGCACACCACCAACGCCACGGGCCGGGCACGCGCGGGCGGTTCCCTCTCCCTTGCTGCCATCATGGCGGACGTGCAGGCAATCGGCACGGCCGTCGACGCGCGAGAACTCCAAGAGGAGAAAGGTGAGCGTATTGCCGTCTATAGCATGCGATCGCCGTGACGCGGGCGGTGCTAACCGTGTCGTTTCCGTTTCTGTCGCATAGAAAGAAGCCTCAAGATGAAGCAAGAGAACCAAGTGCTGCTCAAGAAACTCCACGACGTCGTGGGGCGGTACCGCCATCTGCAGCAGCAGTACCAGAGCATAATCAGCGAGCGCCAGGACCAGCAGCAGTCGGACGGCGACAGTACCACGGCGACGGCGAGTGCACCAAAGGACGGCCAGGCCTCGCCAACCAATAGTACCGCGGCGGACGACGCCGCGACCAAAAAGCTCGAAACGGAAAAGCACGAGCTCATCGAGAAGCTCAAGCAAGTCGTGGGGACGTGCCGCATCATGCAAAAGCAGCTCCAAGAGGCGAAAGAAGAAAATGAGATTTTGCGGTCACCGGCCAAGCCCGGTGCTGGTGCTAGCGCCAGTGCGAGTGACTCGGCGGCGATCGAATCGCTTCAAGTGCGTGTGGTCGGACTCGAGCGCGACCTTGCGCAAAAGGACGAC
The DNA here is from genome assembly GCA_023334575.1 of Pythium volutum. Classification (NCBI taxonomy): domain Eukaryota; phylum Oomycota; class Peronosporomycetes; order Pythiales; family Pythiaceae; genus Pythium; species Pythium volutum. The sequence continues at coordinate 3,604 of JAADVC010000089.1, read as the reverse complement.
GAAAAGGAAGAGATTGGCGGCAAACTCACTGAAGTGATTTCGCGGTACCAGGTCTTGCAGCGGCAGCTCGAAGAGAAAATGGGCGAACACGATATGGCCATGTCCAAGGTCGCCGCGCTGGAACTGGAGCTGCGCACACAGTCTGCTTCGTCCTCTTCGTCTTCGACTGTGAGCTGGATGCGGCGCGGCAGCGGCAGCAAGAACAAGAACAATAGCGGTACAGATGACCACGTCCCGACAGACAAGGACAAGGAGATTGCCAAGCTCAAGGACGATGCCCAGAAACTGGCGGTCGCGGTGACCCAGGAAGAGGCACGCACGGCCGTGCTGCGCGAAGAGAATGCGCGCCTGCGCGACCAGGTCTCGGCGATTCTGCAGGACAAGCAGCAGCAGCAGCACGAGTTGGAAGCACACCACGCCGGTGTGACCAAGCAGGTGACGGACTTGCAGCGCGAGATCAAGTTGATGCGCAAGCAGCAAGAAGATGCCGAGCAGCTGTATCTGGAGGCCGCGTCCAAGCTCAACCACACGCTTCGAGAGAACGGAGATCTTCAAACGCGTCTCACAATCTTGCAGCGCTCGGTGGACGAGGCAAGCCAACTGCATGACCAGGCTAGGTATGAGCACACTATGGAGATTGAGAAGATGCAGCAACAATTGCAACGCGCAACGTCGTCGGCGGCCGACGCGTCTTCCCAGAGCCAGAACCTAGAGGAGCTCATGCAACAGCTCGAAGCTCTAACTGTGCGTGACCAGAGGCTCGCGCAAGTGGAAGCGGAGCTGGCAAATGCTGGCGTCGCGTCGATCGCTGAGCTTGTGGCCGAGACTGAGACAACGCACAGAATAGAGAGTGCCGAGTACACGCGACGTATCGACGAATTGACAAGTGCCGTGAACACGGCCGAGCTCGCGTCTACTTCACAGCGTCAACACCTCGAAGCTGCTCTAGAACAGATCCAGGAGTTGTCCGAGGCCAATGCGCAAGTCGCCGAGTTGCAAAAGGAGTTGGCAGCGCTGCGTTCGTCCGACACGGACCGTTCCGCGGGTATCGAGACGATGGAAGAGACCATTAGTGTGCTTCGTGCAACGCTCACTACCAAGGAGGAAGAGTTGGAAGCTGCTCATCGAACATTGGAAAACACGACCACAGCGAACGATACCGTGTTAGTATCACTGCGGGAAACGATTGCCAGCTTGCAGTCGCAACTCGCGGTCGCGTCCGACACCAGTGCTTCCACCGCGGAACATGTCTTAACGCTGCAGCAGGAGTTGGTTTTGGCATCGGAAGCGAGGGTTTCCTTGCAGAGTGAACTAGAAAAGCAGAGCGCTGAAGTCGCGACCTTGAGGAGTCAGCTCGAAGCTGAAGGCGAGACGCTTGCTGAGAAGCAAAAGCAACTGACCGCTGCCGTCGAGGAGCTTGAAGAACTCAAGAAATTGAATGACCATCTCCAAACGAGTCATTCTAGCGAGAGCGAAGCCCTTGCGGCGCTACGCACTGAACTGAGTGATGCCCAAGCTCACTTCGCTCGTGATCTGGAGGCAAAGGATGTCTTCATGGACGAGTCGATGAACGCGATGAAGGAAGAGTTTGAGACCACGACAAGCGAGCTCCAGCGCCGCATCGATACGCTCACGGCTGAGAACGAGAAAGAGTATGTGACGATGACCAGCCAACTTGAACTAGCGCGCACGCAGTGCGAGACGCTGGCTAGCGAAAAAGCAGAGTTAAAATCGACAATCGCACGGCTGGAAGATGAACTATCGGCCGCTGAGGAATGTCAGGTGTCTGAGACGCAAATGCTGCATGCCAAGGCGAGCGAGCTTGAACAAGTCGTTTTGACCCACGTGAATGACGCTGCAGCACTGCGCCACGAGCTCGAGAAGGCGACAGCAGAACTGTCCTCACTGCGCGACGAGCATACGCTGCTGCTCAATGCCGCTGGTGATTCAACGCAAGAGCTCGCGGCGTCCCACGAAGCTACGCTTGCGGCTCGTCGAAAAGAGCACGAACAGGTTGTGGCAAAGCTTCAGACCCAACTGAGTAAGAAAGACGACCAAATGGGCAAGCTGCGCGTCGAGCTAGCGTCTCTTCACACGCAAGTGATGACCATGGAAGCGCAACATTTACAGATGGACGCTGAGGCGGCTGAGGCCAACGAGATTATCAACGAACAGAGGGATCGGCTTGCCGTACTGGAGCACGAGTGCGAGTCGACGCGCCAGGAAGCTGGTGAATTGATGGAAGAGCGCGACTCGCTGCAGTCCCAAGTGCCGCAGCTCATGGAGGAGCATGAAGCGAATATGATGCAAAAAGAGGAATTTGACCACATGTACCGAGAGCAAGAAGAAGAAAACGAGTATCTGCGTGGCGAGGTCGAGGAGCTACGCAATGAAGTGGAGCGTACACACCAGCTTGTGGAAGGCTACGCCAGTGAGGTTGCAGCGATCCAAGACCAGTTGAATGGCTTGCAGTTACCAGCAGAGAACGATGATGTGCACAGTGAAGACGAGACTGCCTCGAGCCGCACGAACGTGGCGCGCATTGTGAAGCGTATTCAAACACGCCTCACCCGTGTGGAGACGCTGGAAAACGAGCTGAGCGCCATCTCTGAGTCGTCGGAATCCCAACGAGAAGAACTTGCGGCTGCCATGGCGGCGCTTAGCCATGCCCAGGGCCAGCTCGAGACCAGCGTGGCCGAGGCAGAGTCGCTTACTAGCCAATTGCAGTCGCTACAGGCCGAAAAGGATGCGTTGCTAGAAGAAGTTCACGTCTTGCGACAGCAACTGGAGGTGCACAAGGAATCCATCGGGAAGCTGGAGCAACAGATTGAGTCTATTCAAGAAGAAAAAGAAGTGGAGGTCGCCAGTGCGGTGGCTGCGGGGAACGAAAAAGTAGCAGAAGTGACGGCACGACTGGAGGAAGCCGAATTGGAAATGGGGACGATCAAGGCCGAGAACACTCGTATGATTTTTGATGTTGCCAAGACGACGGATAGCGCTGTGAAGCTGAAGCAAGACTATGAAGAGCTTCAGGTCCAGTGGAAGGAAAAGTGTACGTTGGCGGACCAGCATGCGGAAAGGATACACGAGCTAGAAGCTGCGAATGCCCAGCTCGATGAAGACGTGCGTGCTGCCACTGTTTCTGCAGACCAAATTCGCGAAGCTTTGGCAGCCGCTCAACAAGAAGCGGCGGCGAAGGAGCTCGATAATCTGCACACATCTAAAGAAAACGCGAGCCTCATTGAAAGCCTGGAGATAGAGACGTTGTCGCTGAGTGAGCGCAATGCATCCCTCCAACGCGAACTCGAATCCAAGAAAACCGAGGTCGAAACGCTTGCGCAGGAACTCGGTATCTGGAAAGAAGAGAGCGGTTCGGCAGAGGAGCTGAGACTCCACCTCGAAGAGCAACTGGCGGTTGCGATCTCTGACAAGCAGACCACAGAGGAAGAGAAACTCCGCGTCGAAAAGCAGCTTGCAGCTGCGACCGCGCAGAAGCAGGCAATAGAGGAGGAGAGACTCCACCTGGAACAGCAACTTGCGGTCGCGACTGCAGACATGCAGACAGCAGATGAAGAGAGACTCCGCCTGGAAGAGCAACTTGGTG
>JAADVC010000088.1:0-38198 GCA_023334575.1 Pythium volutum | reverse complement strand
TACCGAAGGCGTCGGAATTATAAACGCGCACTTCAACATCAGCAGCATTTTGTTCTCTATTGGGTACCGGTAGTATGGTCCTTTACTACTTCCACTGGGCGCGCGCCGGCCGCGACGCCCTCGACGCCGCTGCTGCTGCGGCCATGGTTGCACTGGGCACCACTGTCGCTGTGGATTTTGTTGGCGCTGGTTTCTGTGTGCGCGCGTGGTCGGGAGCGGACGAGAGCCGCCGCGCACTGCCGCCACTCGCCGGTAGCGACCACACGTCCGTGCTCATGCGGACCAGGCCGCCGCCCTTCGTCGCGGAGAAGGCAGAGCTGCCGGAATCTTTCTTTCGCAGCCGCGGCGGCGCCGTGCGAGGGCGACTCGTCGCTGAGGACGATGACGACGCTGGGAACGCCGCTGCCGCGGCCGCTGCCCACGGGTCCGTGTCAATGATCGAGCGCCGGATCGTGAACGCCGGCGTGGTCTGCGGCAGCGGCAGATCGCCCGTGTACGTGCCACGCGCGCTAAACGAGCCACTGGAGGTGCGTCGGTCCAGCGGCTGCTTGGTGGACGTGGGTGGCGGCGGCTTGGCCGCAGTCGTGGTCGCGGTGCGATTCCCGAGCTTGACCGCCTTGGACGTTTTGTGGTGTGACGACGACGCCAGAATGGTGGACGTGATACTGCCACCAACAAGACCACTGAACGACGCTACAGAGCGGACAGCCGTCGTCGCAGGGAGTGACATCGACATGCTCATGGCGTTCGTGGACGACGAGAGGCTGCCTCTCGAGGCCAGCGGCCGTGAGGTCGACGTTGTCGACTGGAGCGGCGGCTGCAGTGTCGGCTGCGGCTGCCGCGACGCAGACCGATTGGTCGCGGGCGTGGCGCTGTGAATCTGCTGCTGGTAGCGAGGCACTGCGGTTTGTTTTGCTGCCGCAGGCGCGGACGAGGACGAGGACGCCAGCGGAGGCGTGACGTCGATCATTAGGTCGGAATCATCTCTGTCGCTGGACGTGGAGCTGGGCGAGAGCGTGTGGTCGAGTTCGATCTCACGGCGCCGCGGCACCGAAAACGAGTGGACACGGTGGCCACGATTCACGGCCGCCGCGTCGTCGTCGTCTGGATCCATGGGGTCATTCCGTCCGGTCGAGCTTTTGGGAAGAGTCGTCTCCATGAACGCTGCGATTGGGCGCGCCACTGTTTCACTGGAGTTGTGGCCGTGGGTCGTGGATGCCGGTGCCAACAAGTCGACCCAGCCATTCGCCTGATGAACACAACACTTTTGGATCAGTTCCGCCCATCGTCGCCCTCCCCAAATGATGGAGATACGTACAGGCTCCATGTCGCTGTACGAGTGGCCTGGTGGACGCTCGGGCTTGATCATGAGCGCAGGGTAGAGCTTTTTCTACAGGTACCGACCACCAAGACATGACACGACAGGTGGTCAGATCTATGCCACCGAGTCTCTCCCAGAGCGGACGCACCATTTGAGGAATTTGGTCAATCCACGACAGTCGTCGCGTGCTTGGAGGCTTTGCGGGCTCTTTCTTCGTGGGCGGTTTATTGGCAGAGGACGGCGTATTGAGATACGTGTGGACGAGCACGATCTCATCCGACTGTGGGTCTGTGAGCGACGGATGCCACTCGTACAACTGCTGCTCGGTCGCGCGACTGCCAAAGCGGGTTTGCAGCTGCGCCTCAAGCAGACAAAGCTGGTCAATGTACGATTCGTGGGGTTTAATGTCGGCGCGCTTGGTGAGCAGAAACTCGTAGGCCTTGTCGACGCCCCAGCAGTACTTGACCATGAGGTAGCCCATCATCACGCCGGGGCTCCGATTGATCCCGTTAAGCGAGTGGACCAGCACGCTCTCGGTCTTTTCCAGCGCGCGCTCAATGAGCTGCACGAGCCCCATGAACTGGCGGTTCTTGAGGTCAAAGAACGGACGCGTGAGTACTTCATTGAGATCGCACGCGACGTAGGCGAGCCCGAGCGACTGCTGGAAGAGATTGGGCACGTGGCGCGGCACGCAGTTGACAATGTGGACGATGCCGTTGAGCTGCAGGAACTCGGCGTCCTGTGCGGCGTCAATGTCGCCCAAAAAGAGCCCGTCCTTGACCTTGGACGACATGGTTTCCAGGGGCTGCACCAGGAGAGGGGCTCCAGCTACTATAGAGTGGCCAGGGAGATAGGTATATACTCCTATGCGCTCACCGTGCAGGCTCACAGAACGGAATGCATCCAAGTTGAGCCGCGTATCCGCATCACTAATCAGCCCGAAAGGTGAGAATCTATATTTATAGGAACGATAGGAGGAGCTGGCGATGCGCGGGCGAGAGCGCGTCCGCGTCGACGCGGAACCCGACCTTGACAACGGCCTCAAAGCCCTCCTCTTTCTGCCAATACCGGTAGCAAAGACACAATTGTCAGGCTCCTTCTTTCTGTGCACCATCGCCATCAGGGACCATACCTGTGGAGGAACGTAATTCTTGTAGAACGTGTGGATGGCAATGTCGGGAATGTCCTTGGCAGTCGTCAGTTTCCGGAACGTGTTGAGGTGCATGCAGAGCGGCTTGGCCACATCCATGTAAAAGCACCGCACGGCGACGCCCTGCGTCTGGGCGAGCGCGATCCAGTCCTTGCGGTTGCGCGGGTCGCGGTTCGTGCAGTCGACCACGACGCTCGTACCCGCCTGGAGTGCCTGCGTGCTGACGGCCAGACACTTGACGACGGTCTTGAGGTCGTCTTGGCAGACCACTTGGTAGCCCGTAAACTTGGTCGCGAAATGGCTCTTGCCCGAGGCCGGCGGACCGACCAGCAGCACAATTTCCTGCGTTTCTCTCACCATCGCGGTAGTGGGCGGGTCGAGGCGGTCGCGTGCACCTCCCACTAGCAACCCACGCGGGTCAAAACCGATCTCCCACATGTCGGGCCTCGTGTGGATGCGCTGCGTGGACTGGAGAAAGAGCGCCTCGGGCGTAAAGAAGTGGAGGCCGGCGTTGAGCGCAAACTTGTAATCGGTCGCGGCAAAGTCCTTGTTGCGGCCCGTGATTTTGGGGCGCCCCGCAGCGTCACCGCAATAGAGACTCGCGGCCGTGTCGAGGTCTTGAACGGCTAGCCGCTGAAGCAGCCACTGCCATGCGCCTGTGCGGGGCTTGCGCATCTCGTCGTCTTGGGTCGCAAAGAGCACGAGCATTGGGATGTTAAGGCGGCGCACGATCGCGACCATCTTGATCTGGACGGCACTGGCAGTGGTCTTGCCCTTGGCGACGCCATTCTGGTTGGAGAGAATCGCGAGCGTAAAGCCCTCGCGCGCGAGCCGCAGCAGTGTGGCCGGCACGCGGGTAGTGTCCAGCAGCTTCCAGTCGTCGGCGTGCTGCGCAAAGCGCTTGCCCGTCTTGGTCACGATGAGCGTGCCGTCGAGGTCAAACGCCGCGAGCTTGGTGATGGGCGTGGTGGTCGACGCAGTAATCTCACATCGTGCGTCCAGAAAATGGAGCGCGCCGCTGGCCACCGACTCCCAATTGCGCGTGAGCAATGGCGCGCCAATGTCCACACTGTGGACGGCACCATCCGCACCACCACCACCATCCGCACAGCGTGAGTCACCCGCAACATCCCCCTTGCATGTACTGCTGGTCCATATATCAGCGTCCACACGAGGCTTCTTGCGGACCGGCTCTGCGCTCTGCTGACTGTTGCTGCCATCCACGTCAGCGGAAGAGCCGTGCGCGCCACTGTCTTGCTCCTTTCGCACGTTCGTCTGGATTGTTGCGAGCACCCACGCGGGCGGCACGACTTGCGCGTGTGGATGCCTGTGTGTGGCCGCGTCCACAGCGGCCGTCGTCCCCACGACCACAAGTGTCACGGCCGCATCCACCAAGACGTCTGCCTCGCTGTGGAGCACACGCGCGCCAGCCGCTTCCAGCGTCCGCTGCACTGGCGCGGCATCGTCCGCAGCAAGCGCTACCAACAGCGCACAGTCGCTCGCCACCAGCTGGCGCACAGGCGGTAGCGGCAGCGGCGCCGAAAGAACAGACCGTGGCGACAACGCCGCGCGTCGCAGAACCCAGGCGTCCATGGGTGGGATTCTTTCCGCAGGTTCTTTATTCTCTGGCGAGAGCTGGCGCCAACAAAAAGCAATCAGGTTGCAATTTCAGCCCCCACCTCAAGCAAACTCGCTTGGAAATTTACTGGTCCCACACCGCAACAGACCGACACTCACCACAGTTTTCTGACCGCACGATGTGACGCATCCCCTCGCCAGCTGACAGGGATGAGGGGGGGGACAAGGGAATGAAAGGAGTGGAAAAAGGGACGACCATCACTCTGACTGCTCTGCAAGCAGGCGCGCTGAAGAAACTGAAGAAATCAATAAATACAGTAGAGAGCCAGGCCGCGAAATGTGCAGCCACAGCAGCTGTAATGCCATCTGCTCTCACGCCGCCTGGAGCTGCAGCAGCGGACGAGTGGAAGATGTGGGGGTCCGGCAACCCATCCCGGCTGGATTCTATCCGGTCACCAAGGTTTCAAGGCGAGAGCCGCGACTGATTGACTGACTTTCAGCGCGGGCAGTCCGTTCGTTCTTCGGTCGGTCCGTGCGTCCCCTTTGCCTCCCATTAGGAATTAGGCGAACGCCCACGGTCGATGGAGGAGGCGTACGACCAAGCCTCGTGCCTCAACTGATTCCTTCATTTTAGTGGACGGACAGAGCGGCCTATGCCCATGGCCCTCTTGCCGACCCGTGACGATCTCGCCGCGGAACTCAAGGTCTTTATCCCCAAGGTCGGGCGCTGGAAAAACGACAATGCGTGCGGCATCTGCGGCTGCGGCTTCAGCGTCCTGCGCGGCCGCCACCACTGTCGCTCCTGCGGCGACTCGGTGTGCGGTAAGCACTCGCGCAAGCGCGCCGTCGTGCCGTCCTCCATGTCCACAGAGAAGCAGCGCGTGTGCGACGTGTGCTACCCCAAGTGCCAATACGGCATCCCGCTTCAGCGCCGGCGCGGCGCCACCACGGCCGGAGGCAGCCAAAGCGACAGCGTCAACTCGCATTTGATACACTCTGTGACCAGCTCGACCAGCTCGACCAGCTCGAACGATTCGCGGTTCAGGGCCGAGCGAAGCCGCGCACTCACGTCCGTCCAGAGCGCCACGTCGAGCCAAAGCCCGCAGAGTCAACGCAGTGATAACGCCCGACCGTGGGACGCGGCCCAGCAATGGCGCGACCAGCAGTCCGCGCGCGAGCGCAAAGTGAGCAGTGAAACATCTCGGCGGCGACGCGGCATCTCGGAGCCGCCTGATCGACACATGAAAAAAGTGGCGCCCTCGGTGAAAGCGAAGCCGCCGCCCTCGCCATCGTCACCGCTCTCGCCGTTCACACGCCAGTCAATCTCCCACAATGTGTTCCAGATGAGTCCCACGAAGCCCAAGCAGAAGCAATTCGACTCGTACCACCACGGTGGGAAGAAGGGCACGTCCAAAACATTATCTATCCGCAAGCGTAGCTCGCCACCCCCGCCGTCCAAAAAACGTTTCGAGCTTGCGGACCACCAGGCACTCGATGCGTCTTTCACCGACTCGGAGTACCTGTCGTCGTTCCGTAATACCAAGGAAGAGGACGACATCGCCATGCAGTATCTCAACTCGTACAGGAAGGGCGAAAATGTGACAGTCCAGCAAACCAACCACGTGACTGTGTCCCATTCGAACGCCGGCCCGATGTTCGGCATGACAACAGTCGTCGAGATGAAGCCAGAGTCGCCAAAGGAACTGCACCTCTCATCATCCATGTCACCGCGGCAGTCTGGGGCATTGATCGCGGCGAGTGCTTTTGGTCGATCCCAGAATAGGAAATTCAGCGTCTCATCGGTCGGCACAGTCTCAGACAGCGACGGGGAGGACTTTGGACAAAAGGCGTTGCCCGCCGTGGAGTGGGATGAAGAAGACTGCGACGATGACTTCCTCACGTCCCGTGCGATGTCTCCTGGTGCACTGTTGACGGTCGAAGTCGACAACCATAGGAGGAGGAGGAGCAAGCCTTCGAAACAGGACACGTCTCGTTCGACACCTCCCTCGACACCGCCTTCGACGCCGCCTTGGACACCCAAGGAAGCCAACGTCAAGGCCTCACCCGCGGTCACTTTTGCCCTGGACACAAAGCCCAGCGCAGCACCAGTAATCACCGACGAAGGTCTCACGTTGATGCGCGAAATCATGAATTTGGAGGAGCAGATCCAGGAATACCAGAGTGAGCTGCCAAAGCTGATTGACGAGTGGAAGCGGGTGGAGCACATGGCGAGTCTACTGCGTACTGACGCACAAGAGTCGAGAAACAAGGTCAAGCATTACCAGAGAGCGCGTGCGGTTGTGAGTCATGCGATCCGCGTGGGCTCCAGGTATCTTGCCGAGAAAGAATACGAGGCCGCAGCACTCGAGCTCTCCCGTGCGGCTGCGATTGAGCGCACAAACCCCAAGGTGTGGTACCTGCTCGCCGAAAGCCGCATGAAGTTGGGCCAGCTCTCCGCGGCCGAGGAAGCCTGCCGAATCAGCGTCGAGCTCCAGCACAGTGCCGTCGGCGTCGCGTTGCTCGGACGCGTCTTGCACGCACTTGGTCGCCATGACGATGCAATTAAGTGTTATTTAACAGCATTAGGACGCTAAATAGGCGTCCTATCAACTTATAAGTTATCAATTCGAATATTCGTTACAAACGCTTTTAACTTCTCCATGTCAAGCACATTTTCCAAATTTCGGACTTCTGCTTGCTAGAATTCTGTAGATTCTGTTTCCAACAACCCGAATCCCGAAATTTCCGCCCAACAACTTGTTGGGCGGCAGTTTGAACTGAACAGGCGGGAACCGTGTGGCGGGGTGGCGGGTCTAAACTGCGTTCTTGAGTACCCACCCATAGGACATAGAGGAGTGGAGAGAATGACCAAGGTGCGCAGTCGCGGCGGCGCGCGTGTGGACTACACAGACTTCCTATCCCCAGCAGCAAAGGACCTGCCCACGCGTGGAGGAGGAGGGGGAGGAGGAGGGAAGCGCAAGGCGTACGACGACGAGGACGCGGAGGAGGACACCGCGGAGGAGGAGGAGTTGGTCGCGGTGAAAAAGAAGAAGCCAAGGAAACCGGCGAGTAAGCTGAAGTCTGTGGGGGAGGGGGAAAAGGACGCCAAACCCAAGGCGAAGCGGGCCAAGAAAACCCCCAGTGCCAAGCGGAGGACAGAAGCGGAGGAGGAAGAAGAGGAAGGGGGAAATGGTGAGCGGCACCTGCAGCGTGTGGAGAAACCCACAAACAATACCAAAAAGACGAAGCGGGAGGGCGAGGCGACGTCCGTCGTAGTCAGCAAGGCGCGGCGATATGAGGAGGCGGTGGTCGTCCGCACGTCCTCCTCTTCCTCCTCTGCCGCGGCTCCTCTCGGCGCTTCCGCCCAAGAGATGGTGGCGCTCCGCAAGAAGTATGACGAGCTGCGAGAGGTGCGTGTGGCTATATATGCTATGGACATCTGCGGGGTGCTGATGTAGTGATTGCGGATGTGATGCAGTTTCGAGAGGGAGAGACGGCGCGCTTGTTGCAGGAAGCTAAGACGCTCGCGAAAGAGGAGAAGCGCACGTACGAAAAGCTAGTCACCAAGCTCAAGGACGAGGTCGCGACGTTGCTGACACGCGCGCAGCGAGTGGACGCCGACCACAAGAAGCGACAGGAGGAACTGCTCACGGAACACCAAGAGCGCGTCGACACGCTCAAGCGCGACCGCGACGACGCACGCGAGACCAACGAGCGGTTACGGAGACGAATCAGAGAGCTGGAGGCTGCGGACGGGGCGACTTCCTCTTCACGGTCCACACACGCAGCAAGCAGGACAGCATCCATCACCGACGCTGGCGAGTTGAGTGCCGAGCTGAGCCAGGCCAAAAAGGTATGTCCTTGTCGAGCAAAGAGATCCCTACAAATCGAACAGCTCTTGGCTTACCTATGATCTGCCTGAACTGTAGTTGCTCGAGTTATACCGCCTGGTGACCAGCACGGAGCTCCGATTAATCGAGACCATGGACGACGATGACGACGAGCCGGACAATTGTACGGATGTCGCGTGTGCCGTCGTAGATTCGGTCTCGGGTAAGCGGTTCGTGTTTGACCTTGCCGTCCCACACGACGCGCGGGAAGAAGTCGAATATGTACCGAGCGATACGCCATCTCGTGACTTTAAGACCCCTTCGTATCTACAAGAAGAGCTCAGCTTCAAGCGCAGCGAGCTCACCAAATTCATGCGGACAGCACTCGACGTCGTGATCCGCAAGAAAAAGACGCCAGGGGAGACTAGCTCCAAACGGTAGAAGGCCCAAAGCCAAAAGAACCAGCAGTTGTAACTAGCATACTTTATAACCGACTCACAGAAGACACACCGCGTGGTTACAGCGTCTAGTGCCGTCTATGCATCCGTCGTTATCGACGCAGCAGTGTCCTTCTCAGTCTCCTCTACCAGTGTCGTTTCCGGGGCCGATGTCTCGGCGGCCGTCACGGCAGCAGTGGTGGCAGCGGCGGCCTCGCGATACTGCTTGTACTCGCTCTTGGTCAGCATCGACTCTTGGATCTCGACAACCTCGACGGGCTTGGGCTGCACAATGATGAGAAACCCGTCCGACTCGTGCTTGGTCTGCAGCAGCGACGGGTTCTGCACGAGATCCTCATTGACCTCGAGCAGCCGCCCGCGGATGCAGCTGCGGATCGCAAACGACGCGCCGCTCGTGCAGTGGACGTGGCACAAAATCGTCTGCGGCAGCATGAATTCGCCACCGCGCTTCTTCTTGCCGCTCACACGGCTGTCGAGCACGTGGGACGTGAACACGATCGCGCTGATCTCCTCGCGCATGAGCGGGTGCGTCGGCGCGACGCCCACGACACACAGTCGGTTCGAGTGCATGTGTACGTACTGGTCCTCGTGGGGCTTGCCCATGACGTCGCACGCGAAGAGCTCCGTGTAGTAGCGCTCAATCTGTATATGCAGACACAGTCTCAGTCTCATTTTGGGATACATCCACTGCTATAATAGAGTGAGAACGCACCATTGTGCCGCGGCGCGCAACCTTGTCGTCGGCGGCACTGGCGTCGCCGGCCTGCTGCTTGAAACGCTCCTCTGTGCGGACCAAGACCTGTTCGCGCAGGAACTTGCGCTGCGTTGCGAGTGTCGAGTTGCCTTCGTCGATCGCCACTTCGTCGCGGCCGTGCGCGAAGCGGCAGTTCGGGTACGGACAGCCGGCCGGACTGTCAAAGTGCTTGCACAGCGCCGTCTTGCGCAGCTTCTCGCGGCGCTCGGCCTTGCGCTTCTTGGACGCTGGCGCGTCCGCTGGTTCGGAATCCGTATGGTCGTTGCTGCCGTTTGCTGCAGGCGCATCGACATTGGCAGCGACGGCCGTTGGCGCGCCGTCGGCAGCAGGCATGAGTACGTCGTCCATTTTGGTTTGCGTGCCTGTGAACTTGGGTCACCCCACTTGGTGTGTCACTCTACCGAGGGAGCTGGCCACCAGCCATCAAAAAGAGATCAACCAAAATGGGTTCATTTCGAGAAGTTCATTCACTACGGTACTGGATTGGTAGATGACGGCAGCTCCTCAATCCAAATGGTCCGCTCTATATGGTTCCCTACATACTGTACGCATTCTTGCCTACGGAATCTCGCGGAACGGCGATACGTCGTGGTAGCACTTGGCAAACACCTTGTCCAGACACTCGTCCTCCTATCACACCACCAACCACCACCATCAGTCGTGTATTCCCACCTCCGGCACCTTGTTGATTTATCCAGTATCCATCGCACCTTGCCCTTGCAGTTATCATTGTTTTGGATCGACAGCTTTGCTCGACGCCGCGTACAGATCTGTTGTGTCCGATCAGAGCCAACTCAGTCCAGCCCAACTACAGTAGTTCCACAGGGGTGCGTCGTACCTGATGCTGCTTGGCGATGTTGAAGTTCTTGCGCTGGAACTCGTACTTCCAGTCGCAGTCGCCGCTCAGCGCGGCCGCGCGGACTTCGCTGCACGCGTGGTGCTCGCAGTTCGTCCAGTCCAACTTGCTGCGGCACTGGTCGTACGCGTGGACGAGCTCATGGGCGACCGTGCGGTCCATCCACTCTTGGTCGGGAATGTGGTTCTGGCAGAGCACAACGCCCGGCTTGGCCTCGTCGTCCAAGTGGAAGCCACCGTTGATCTGGCCTTCACACTCGACGATCGAGTAGAAGCCTGGCTGCATCTTACAGCCCATCTTCTCCATGATGTCGGCGAGGAATTTGACGCGCGGACCTGCATTTTTGAATCAACTGAGTCTCACTGCGCCGCTATGCTAAAGAGAAACGGAGCGCGCAACGCACATTTTGTCAGCGACGTCTCGAGCATCTCGTTGGCCTTTTCGTACTGCGCTTCACTGGGCGTCGCAGCACTAGACGTCGCACCGCCGCCCACGACGCCGCTCATCAAGTTCTTGACCCTGTCCATGATCTTTGGGGCAAGTGCAGAACACCGACTGAGCCTCAGTCTGAGAGTGGTGTGACCGTCACTCGGTCGAGGGAGTCGCCGCAACCGCACATGCGAGATGACGAATCGTGTGGAGACCAACGCCTTGCGCAAGATGCCGCCACCAGTGCTCATGCCTCTCAGGAAATACTGTCGGTGGTCTGTGAATCCGTTCAGAACGGGGCGACCAGCAGCTACAATACAGTAATGCAGTTCCAACACGTATCCACAAAAGCACAGCACAGCAAAACTCTACAAGGGGCATCTGTACTAATAGTAGCCCGCTCTATTCCATTTCGCCGACGGCGCCAACCGCGTTCAGCTGTGCGACAAGGGCCTCTGCCTCGTCCTTCTTCAGGTCCTTCTTCACTACGCTTGGCGCGCCCTCGACGAGCTCCTTGGCCTCCTTGAGACCGAGGCCCGTGATCACACGGATCTCCTTGATGACCTTAATTTTGCTCTTGGCGTCGTAGCTCGCGAGCTTGACGTCGAACTGGGTCTTCTCTTCCTTGACCTCCTCAGCGGCCGGCGCGCCGCCGCCACCGCCGCCCATGCCCATGGCGAACGCGGCGTCCGGGATGTTGAACTTTTTCTGTTAGGGGAGAAAACGCAACGCGTGAGCACCACTCTACACACCAGCAGCACACACACTTGCAATAGTCACGAGAATCTCACCTGAATAGCACCCGAGAGCTCAAAAATCTCAATCATGTTGAGCTCGAGGATCTGGTCCAGCACGTTCTGCACCTTGGGCGTGAGCGCGAGCTCCGTCTTGGCGTCGGGCGGCGTGAAGGTCTCGTTCTCGGTCGAGAAGAACGCAAAGCGCGCGGCAGGCGCGGCCGTGGCGTTGCGGCGCGCGACGCGCAGAGCGCTTCGAGAGACGCGGCTGAGCATGATGGCGGACAGAGTGGACGGAGCAAGTCGCGAGGTTCCGACAAGGGTCGTTTTGTGCGGCGGGCAAGGCGCGCGAGCAGCTCCGATGATGAATGGCTCTCCAGATCAAGTCCTGATTTCCACCAATCAAATTCATTTACCAATTATAACCAATGATATGTAAGTCATATCCGGATCCGGAAGCCCCAAATGATCCTGTGGTTTATCCGGATGCCTCCCTCCCTCGGTATCCTTCCACGTGGTCAATCAAAAGCCCAACAAGAGATCCGATCCGAGAATGGTGCGCTCGCTCGTGCTGCTGCTGCTGGGCGCCGCGGCGCTGGCCGCCGACGTCAATGCCGGTGTGGTCAACAGCAACGTCAAGCGCGTCATCGACCTCACGCGCCACGTCGTGCGCGTGCAGATCGACATTGCGTTCTCGGACGCCGACGCCGCCACGGGCGAGTACGCGTTCGCGCTGCCCAAGCGCCAGAGCGCGCGGCTCGCGCACGTGACGGCCAAGTGCGGCAAGAAGGCCGCCGCGTGCGAAGTCGTGCGCGTCGACACCGACGATTCGGACCTCGTGGACCAGTACGCTGTCGTGCTGCAGCACGCCGTGCCCGCCGGCGAACCGGGCCACATCAAGCTCACGGCCTACTACACGCGCGTGCTCACGCCGTTCCCCGCCGAGGTCACGCAGACTGACGACCAGCTCGTGCTGTACGAGGATGGCCACGTGTTCACGTCGCCGTACCGCACCGAGACGCAGACGACCAAGGTCAAGCTGCCGTCGGGCCGCATCGAGTCGTACTCGCAGGTAGAGCCGACGACCCACAAGGGCGCGAGCATCACGTACGGACCGTACACGGACGTTGCCCCCTTTGTCGCGCCGGGCAACACGATCCGCGTCCACTTTAAGAACCACTCGCCGTTCCTCACAGTGACCACGCTCGTCAAGGAGATTGAAGTGAGCATGTGGGGCCGCGTCTCGTTTGAAGAGGTCTATGATCTGCTCCACACGGGCGCCTCGCTCACGGGTGGCTTTTCACGGTTTGACTATACGGTCAAGGGCGCCCGGGGCGCGTCGTTCTACGAGCTCCGTGCGCACCTGCCGCGCGACGCTGTCAACGTCTACTACCGCGACCAGATTGGCAATGTCTCGACCTCGCGACTTCGCCCGACGCCGACGCGCCAGGAGCTCGAGTTCAAGCCACGGTTCCCCATCTTTGGCGGCTGGAAGTCGCAGTGGTACTTGGGCTACTCGGTGCCCACGCACTCGGTGCTTACGCGCACGGGCGGCAACAAGTTCAAGCTCGAAGTCGACTTTTCGACCTCGCTCGAGGACGCGGCCGTGGACGACTTGACGGTCAAGGTCATTCTTCCAGAAGGAGCCACAAACGTCGAGGCCAACTTGCCGTTTACGCTGGACGCGCAGTCGCGCACGACGCGCCAGACGTACTTGGACACGCCCGTGTTTGGCCGCCCCGTGCTCGTGCTCCACAAGAAGAATGTGGTCGCGCCGCACAATGTGCCGTTCGAGGTCACGTTTGAGTTCCAAACGACGTTCATGCTCCACGAGCCGCTGCTGCTGGTCGGCGCGTTCTTGGCGCTGTTTCTCTTTTGCATGCTCGTGTTCCGCCTGGACGTGAGCCTCGTCAAGACGGCGGCGCCCCACGCCAAGAAGCCCAAGACCGAGTAGACGACGACGAGACCCTCACAGCAACAGAGACGGAGAACGGATTTGTGTCTATCCTCCCAATACAATGAACTACTTGGTCGTGCTGGGTTGGATGTGTGGATGTGTGTCTCACATACGGTAGCAAGTGATCTCTTGGAGTCTAAATACTGAGATCTCATGGAGTCTAACCATCAAAAGGTTCAATGCTAAGATGGTGGTTTCCGTGAGTCAGCAGTATGTTATTCACTCTGTGTTTAGAGACGGTATAGTATCCATCCACTACCTGAAAAGCTGAAAGCTACGAGCTGCCAGCACCAAGCTAGCGACGACAACACCAGGCACGTCCCAGTTTAGACCATCGTCTAAGCACGGTTCTGGCGCGCGAGCGGGCCCATGAACTTGGCCTTCTCCTCCAGGGTCTGGAAACGACCGTGACCAAACTTGGACGACGTGTCGATAAACTTGAGCTTGATCTCCTCGAGCGCCGAGCGCTTGGTGTGGACCAGCAGCGACTTGCGGAGCGTGAGCACGCGCTTCTTGACACCGACGAGCGCGCCCTTGACCATGACCCAGTCCTCGTTCACGACACCGTAGTGCGGGAAGCCACCGAGCGGCGTGATCTTCTTCTCCGTGAGATCGGCCTCAGTCGTGGCCGACTTGGCGTCACCGGCGGCACCGACACGGTAGATCTTCTTGTTGATCTCCGTACGGTGATGGTAACCGTACTGACCGGCACGCGCGACCGTGAAGCGCACGCGCGACGGGTGCCACGCACCAATACACGCGACCTTGCGGAGACCACGATGCGTCTTACGCGGCAAGCGTGTGACGCCCCAACGCGTAATGACGCCCGTGAACCCGTGGCCCTTGGTCACGCCAAGCACGTCAATCATCTCGTCCTTGGCAAACACGGCCGAGACCGGCACCTGCTTCTCAAAGAGCGACTTGGCAAAGTCGACCTTGTCGGCGACGGCGCCGCCGTTGACCTGAATCTCAATGAGGTGGGCCTTCTTCTGGCGCAGGTTCACCTTGCGGATCTGCGTGTGGGCGAGCACGCGCACGACCTGGCAGTACTTCTTGATGCGGTTGATCTCGTTTTCAATCTCGGCCGGGTTCGACTGGTACTTCTTGGCGTACTTGGTGAACGCCTTGCGCTTGCTGCGGTACCAGTTCTTGTAGAAGCGACGCTTGACCTCTTCACTCAAGTGCTCGGCGAAGACCGTCGTGAGCGAGCGCAGACCGCGCGGGGTCTCGACATAACCGACGACGCCAACGACCACCATAGGCGGCGTCTCGACGATCGTCACGGCCTCGACGACCTCCTTCTTGTGCACCTTGGCACCGGGACGGTCGACCTCGCGCAAAATGTGCGTCATGCCGGCCTTGTAGCCCATAAACGCCGTGAGGTGCGGCGCCTTGGACGCATCGTCGCGCGGGAACTTGCGTACGCGGCCGCGGTGGTGCTTGGTACGCTTCTTGGGCAAGAAACCCAAGTGGCCGCTACGCGGCTGCTCAAACTTACGGTGTCCCATGGTGGTGTGAGAGTTACTGCTAAAAACTCGGACTGCGCAAAAGTCGAAGGGGTCATCCCAAGCTCGACAGGAGACCGCCACCAACCAGTCAAATTTCCCACAACAAGTCCCCATAACGGTACCTAAGACGACGTGGTATAAAAACCTCAAAACGAGGGTTTTGGTTGCATCCACTAAGTACGCACGTTAACTTTTGTTCACCAGTGCGCTCGTGACCACCAAGCGAAATTGCCCTAAAAACGACAATGGCGGATCCGCTCGATGCGATCCTCGCGTCCATGGCCGTCAAGACGGGCAACGTGCTGAGCAAACAGGTTGAAGTTGTGGATACAAAGACCGCCTCCGTAAGGAAGGGATCGTCCAAAGAAAGTGCCAAGCGCAAGCACGACCAGGAGAAGGAGGACTCGGACGAGGACGACGACGAGCAGAGCCGTGCGATCTGGAACCCGCGCACGTTCCAGACGCTGCCGGGCGCGCTCTTGCGGGGCGTCGCGCAGCGCGCAGCACTCATGACCATCTCGCCGGCCAAGGAGATTGCGCGGCAGCAGGTCGTGCGCCACTTGTGCCAGAAGATTCGTCGCGCGAGCGAAGAGATGGGTATCAACAAACTGCCCAACTCGGCCTACGAGACGTGGCAGTTCACGTCGCAGCTCACGGTCGCTGAAGTGGATCCGCTCATTCCGCACGCCGGCAGCGACTACTCGGGTCTCTATGAGGAGCTTGTCAAGGCCGGCGCGACCCGCAACGGCGCCAAGAAAAAGTGCCAGGAACTCACAAAGGAGGCCGAGAAGCAGCTGCGGCGGTTCGCGGCACTGTTGTTCGACGCGGCCGCATCCCACAAGAAGCGCGTCAAGGTGACGCCGACCGAGAGCGACTTGTGCGTGCTCACGTACGGCCACGCGAGCGTCAAGCTCAGTCGCGCGCACTTTGCCAAGCTGCGCTTTCTCTATGCACGCCGACTCGGCCATGCCCATGCCGCAGCACTCGACAAGCGCGAGACGCTGGCGTTCGAATCCGCGGCGTTTGCGCTGCTGCTGCGATACGACTCGCTGGACGGCGGCGGCTTCCAGGCGGCGCTGAATGAAGAGTGCTTTGATGTGCTGCTGCGGCGCTTTGACTGCCGCATGGAGTGCTTTGCGTCGCCGCTCAACTGCCGCTACGCACGCTTTTGTAGTGCGTTCCTAGATTCGGACGCGGCGTTTGGCAGTGTCGGCAGCTTTTTCGAATTCTCGCCCCGAGAAGGCAGTTTTGAGGCCAATCCGCCGTTCATCCCTCAAGTCATCAAGCGCATGGCCGACCACATGGCGGCGCTGCTGGACGCGGCCGACGGCGCGCTCATGTTTGTCATCATCATCCCGGCGTGGCACGAGACCGACGGCTGGCAGCTGCTCCACAAGAGTCGCTACAACCAGCAGCACGTGCGCATCGCGCAGCAAGACCACGGGTACTGCGAAGGCAAACAGCAGATCCGCAAGACGCGCTGGCGCATCGCGTCGTTCGACACGAGCGTCTTCTTTTGGCAAAACACCAAGGCCTGCACCAAGTGGCCGGTCACACAGGCCGCGATCGACGAGCTGAAAGAGGCCTTCCAAAGCAAGCAGGCGGACGAGCGCGAGTCGCTCGGGTTGCGGAACAGCGGCAAGCGCGTGCGAAGAGCGGAGGCATAGACAGCTCGATTAAACCAAACACACGTACGATACGTCGTTATATAAAAAATCCACCCACACGATACCTGCTGTCACTCTACTTTTGCGTTTGCGTCTGCTCGACCTCTTCTTCTTCGGCCATGATATTGGCGATAAACTCGAGCGATTCCTGCTTGGTCATCGTGTACACATTGCTGATCTTGTTCTGGTACCCGATGCCGTAGAATTTGTCGGCGACGCTGACCATCTCTGGCCGGAACGTCGATGTGATAAACTGAAACAACAAAGAGAATGAGCGTTAGCACAATCGGGATGCTGTTGAACAAGAAACGAAAAGCTCACCTGTGCCGGGTTTTCCTTGGAATGCGCCTGGCGATGGATGAGCGCAGCGACCGCCGCACGATGGGTCGAGTCGAGCGCTTGGTCAATCTCGTCAAACAGATAGAACGGAGCCGGATCGCAGCGCTGGATCGCAAAGATGAACGCCAACGCGACCAGTGCCTTCTGCCCACCAGACAACTGCTGCATCAAATACGCATCGCCTTCGCCACGGAAGCTGACCTTGATTTGGACACCCGAGAAGGTATCAACGTTGGATTCCTGTGTCTCGCTGGGCTCTGCTTCGCCGCTGTCCGTGGATTGTGCTGCATCCGATCGAATGATCAGCATTTTACCTTCACCCGTGGGCACGAGTTCGCGAAACACTTCGGAAAAGTGGTGCGAGACACCCTTGAACGTCCGCAAAATTGCCTCATCCTTACGTCGGTCAAGCACATCGATGAGATCCTTGATCGAGTTGTCCCCTTCGTCAAGCTCCCGCTTCCGGTCCAGCAACGTCGTGCGCTGCTCGTTGAAGCTCACGTACTGATCGAGTGCTTTCTTGTTCACGTGGCTGTACCCCTTGAGCTTGTCGTTGCGCGTGTTGTATTCCTTCATCACATCGCGGTAGGGCAGGTCTTTAAACTTCTCTAACTCGGACATCGGCAGCGTTCCGAGCTCACGGATAGCTTTCATCACTTCTTCTCGCTTTTGCAGCAAGCGACGGCGGCGATTCAACACTTTCTCTGCTCGCCGCGCTTCTTGTTGCAATTGTTCGTTGAGCGCGATTTTTTCATTGTGCAGCGACTCTACGGAAGCCCTCTCGCTGCTGAGCTCATCTTGCAGTCGCTCAATCTTGGCCTCAATGTCTTCGAGACTGGAAGAGTTCTCGTCCACAAGGTGGGTCGCATTGTCGAGGTCCAGTTTCTTAGCCTTGACATCTTCGGAGCGCTCGCGACTCGCCAAGTTCTCCATACCCTCACCGATTTGCTGATGGAGCTCAGTGCGACGACGGAGAAGGTTTTTCGAGAGCACGGTTTCTATGCCCTCTTTTTTGCTTCGCAAGTCTTCGAATTCTGCCTTCTTCGCACGCGTCTGGGTCTGTTGAGCGGAAATGCGCGCAGACAGTTCGTGTAGACGCTGCAGTTCTTGCGGGCTCAAGGTGTCTTGCATCTTCGAACCCAGCTCATTGCGAAGAGACGTGACCTTGGCTTCCAGTTGTTCCGTCTCCTGTTCTTGGCCTACGAGAAGGCGCTGCTTTTCGGCCATGTTGGCTTTGTCTTGGTTGATTCTCAAAACCAGTCGCTCGCGCTCATTCAGTAGGTGCTGGTACGCTGACATCGCGTGGTGCTTTTCGGCTTCTTGTTTTTGGATCTCACTGATCACACTGGTGACACGCTGGTCAGCTTGTTGGGCTTCAAACTTTGCCTTCTTGGCGCTCTCCGTCAAGGCATCCAGGTCGCGTTGCGCACGGCGCACGTCCATCATGGCCTTGGTGCGCGATCGCTGCGGGTCTTTGTATCCGCCGTTCATCGCACCGCGGCGTTGCACCATGTCACCCTCGAGCGTCAGACAGTCCATCTGCGCGGAAACCGCATACTGCCCGCAGGTTTCGAGATCGCGACACAGCAGTTTCTTGCCAAAGGCAGTCATGACGGCCTTGCGGATCTCACTTGGAAATCGTAGCTTGTCGATCAGCGGCATGACATCATCGTTGCGAGGGTAGTTGAGGTTATCCTTCACCTTGAGGCGATTGAGCGGAAGAAATGTAATTCGCCCCAAGTTCTTCTTTTCGAGCTCACGCACAATTCGCGCCGCTGTGTCGTCCGTGTCGACCACCACGTGGAACAACGACCCCGCTGCGGCTTCATCGGCGGCAATACAAAACCGCTCGTCTACGGGCTCGACGAGCTCGATCAGCGGGCCGTAAATACCACGGACCTTCCCCCGCTCACTCATTTCTCGCACGGCCGCTAGACCACGACGCACGTCGTACGCCATCGTACTTTGGAGCACGTTCTCGCCGTGGTTAAGCTTCTCTGTGAGCTTGCGTACGTCGTAAGCCAAGTCATTCTCGAGCTTCCACTTGTCCTTGCGCTCCTCATTAAGGGCATTGCGCTTCTCTTTGAGAGCGTACAGCTGCGCGTTGATAGTCTCCAGCACTTGGTTATGCTCTTCTAGGTCTTCACTGTGTTGCGCACCCAGCCGCTCATTGTCTTGGATACTGTGCTGCAAGCTCTCCGTTGCACGATTGAGTGCTGCGGCGTCTTGAGCTTTCCGACGCGTGAGAGCTTCAATCTCATTGATCTCCCGCTTGAGGTACGCGTCGCGTTCCTTCTGGGTCTTGAATTGCGACTTTCGGCTTTGCTTCGCAATTAGGTCGTCCGACTGGCGCACAGCGTCTTGCAGCTCACGTGCCGACTCATTGAAGGCTGCCTGGGCGAGGTTAAAGGCCGGTGTGATGGATTGATCGAGCTCGCGTTGCTTGGTCTCGATCTCACGCTCCAATTGCTGCAGCTCCTTTTCGCCAGACGATCGCTTGGTACCATCCATACGGATCAGCTCTTCCAGCCCCTTGACTTCGAGTTCCAATTGGTATCGCGCCTCCATGAGCCCTTTGCGCTCACTCTCAATGACCTTTTGCTGGTCTAGCAGTTCACTTAAATCTTGCTCGCGGGTCGATTTGTTAGCATCGATCTGCGCAATCTCACGGCCGATGCGCACCTGCCGATCGTGGAGTTCCGTCGACACGGAGGCTTCGTCCATACGCTTGCGCTCAATGGCCTCAAGGTCGGCACGCACGCTCTGGAGTTCTTTTTCGTGCATTGTGTACTCGAGTGCTCGTTGCTCGCGGTCGAGCTGCTGGTACATTTTCAATTCTTCCTTCTCGTCGTCGAGCTCGGCGAGTCGCTCTTCAATGTACGCGATGACCTCTTGGATCTTGTCGCGGCGGCTCTGCGTTTCCTGCATGATCTTGAGCGACTCGAGACGACGCTCTTCGTACACTTTCGTGCCAGCGACTTCCTTGAGCAGCTCGAGTCGCTCTTTCTCCTTCATGAGCGCGAGCGCATTCACCTTGCCCTGCTGCACAATATAGTACGGGTTCGACCGCGAAAAGCCGGCGCTTTCCAACAAGTGGATGACGTCGCTCTTGGTAATGTGCTTGCGGTTGAGGAAAAACTCGTCCTTCTTGACGCCGATCGTGCGGCGCAGCACGACCTCTTCCGTGTCCACGGGCAGACGGCCGTCGCGGTTGTCAAAGACGATCTCGACGTACGCCGACATGACGTGCTTTCCGGCGCCCTCGTGGAGCAGCGCCTGGCGCTCTTCTGGGCGCAAGTTGGCGAACCGCGACGTGAGCAAACAGAAGCGGATGGCGTCGAAAAAGTTGGATTTGCCCGTGCCGTTGCGGCCGATGACGACGTTGTGCTCCTTGGAGAAGGGCTCCGTGACCACCTGGTCCTTGTAGCTGCGGAAGCCGCTCACGACCACTTGCTTGACGTGCATTGCGGCGCGGTTCGTTTCCCTTCGTTTCCCTTTTTCGCTTTTGGGGCACGGTTCCCGCGCTGGCGCCAACGGCAACACCCGCGCAATCCGATGGCGCGAATAGAGCGCCCATAGAGGCTACTATTTGAAGCAGGGTTGAAAAGTGAGGAAAGAGTCTTCTATAGAGGTGTATGGCGGTACGATCAAGCTGAAGCCTGCAAAAAGATCGCGGTCAGCTGGCAGCAGCTAGTTGATAGATCTGTTCCAAAAGGTGGTGGCAAGATTCATTTCTAGCCAATCATCACACGAATAGATTTCGCTTACGTCGGCCAATGCGTCCAAACCAATGGGATCGCTGTTTGATGATGAAAATGGATCGATGACTCTTCAGCATCGCCCATTTCGAGACTTTGGACCTCACCACCAGATTTGGCCCTAGCCCTAGCTGAAGCAAGGAATGTAATTTACAACTTCAAGGGCTGAAAAATCAGTCGCTTTCCCACTGGACGTGCACCCCGCCAGTGAAGTGTCAAACTGCTATCGCACCATCGGAATTGCTTATGCGACCACTCGCGATTTGCGCTGTTGGTGAAAGATTCAACCCGTTCCGTGCATGCGTGCCTGTGCATCCATGCGATTATAAGTTGATGTATCTTTCGAAGTCCTCGCTCTCCATCCGCCAACAACGCTTCGGGTATCCCCCGCTGATAATCCATGGACCGTCCAGCTTGAACTGTGACCTCGACTCCGAGCGTTGAGCATTCAGCCACCCAGCGATACTTCGAAGTAATGATCACTTCGGTTTTGGTGCTTGTGCTTGTGTGTTGTTGTTGTTTTCGCTCCCCGTCTCACAGTCTGGGACAAGTTTTGACGTGAGGCTGGCGGGGGGCGGCTGAAAACTACCCGATTTTATCCAAGCTGTGCTGGCTGATCGTCCGTAAATTACCGCTCCGTAAGCCCCGACCCGACCACCCAACCGAGAATTGTGAGGTGGTGCGGGAACGTGTGGTCATTTTGGTATCTCCCCGGAAGCTCCCCCAAGTCCTCCTCGAATCGCCACCATGCTGTCGTCCGTCGCGCGCAAGCAGGTGCGCTCGTCGGCCGCCAAGGCCGCCCTCTCCACGGCTTGCAAGGTCCCGGTGCCGCTCTCGGTGCTGGACCCGGCCGGCAGCCCGACCATCGACCAGACGTACGAGAAGATGGAGAAGAACCTCCACACGGTGCGCAAGAACACCAACAACAAGCCGCTCACGCTCGCCGAGAAGATTATCTATGGCCACTTGGATGACGCCAACACCAAGGCCGTGCGCGGCGAGACCTACCTCAAGCTGCGCCCGGACCGCGTCGCTATGCAGGACGCTACGGCGCAGATGGCGGTGCTCCAGTTCATCTCGTCGGGGCTCCCCAAGACGGCCGTGCCCACGACGATCCACTGTGACCACTTGATCACGGCCGAGAAGGGCTCGAGCAAGGATCTTAACACGGCCAACATTGTCAACAAGGAGGTCTACGACTTTTTGTCGTCGGCCGGTGCCAAGTTTGGCATGGGCTTTTGGAAGCCCGGCTCGGGCATTATCCACCAGATTGTGCTCGAAAACTATGCGTTCCCCGGTGGTCTCATGATCGGTACGGACTCGCACACGCCCAACGCCGGTGGTCTCGGCATGTGCGCCATCGGTGTCGGCGGTGCCGATGCCGTCGACGTCATGGCCGGCATGGCCTGGGAGCTCAAGGCGCCCAAGGTCATTGGTGTCAAGCTCACGGGCAAGCTTTCGGGCTGGACCTCTCCCAAGGACGTTATCCTGAAGGTGGCTGACATCCTCACGGTCAAGGGCGGCACCGGTGCGATCGTCGAGTACTTTGGCCCGGGTGTGGACTCGATCTCGTGCACGGGCATGGGCACGATCTGTAACATGGGTGCTGAAATCGGTGCGACCTGCTCGACGTTCCCCTACACGGAGCGCATGGCCGACTACCTCCACGCCACGCAGCGCAGCGGCATCGCGTCGGCGGCCAACGACTTTTCGGCCAACCTGCGCGCGGACGCTGGTGCGCAGTACGACCAGATCATTGAGATCAACTTGGACGAGCTCAAGCCCATGGTGAACGGCCCGTTCACGCCCGACCTCGGCCACACGGCCGGCGCCGAGCTCAAGGCCGCCAGCGAGAAGAACGGTTGGCCCACGGACATTAGCGCCGGTCTCATTGGCTCGTGCACGAACTCGTCGTACGAGGACATGAGCCGCTGCGCCGAGCTCGTTGAGCAGGCCGCCAAGGTCGGCCTCAAGTTCAAGGTGCCGTACTTTGTCACGCCCGGCTCGGAGCAGGTGCGTGCCACGATCCAGCGCGATGGCATTTTGGACACGTTCCTCGAAGCCGGTGGTACCTCGCTCGCGAACGCCTGCGGTCCGTGCATTGGCCAGTGGAACCGTACGGACCTGCCGCCGTCGGAGGGCGTCAAGAACTCGATCTTTACGTCGTACAACCGTAACTTTGCCAAGCGTAACGACGGCAACCCGAACACGCACGCGTTCGTGACCTCGCCGGAACTCGTGACGGTGTGCTCGATCGCCGGCACGACGACGTTCAACCCGGCGACCGACTCGATCCCGACGCCCGACGGCAAGTCGTTCAAGTTTGAGGCGCCGTTTGGCAAGGAGCTGCCGCCGCGCGGCTTTGACTCTGGTGAGGAGACGTTCCAGGCGCCGCCCGCCAGCAGCCAAGGGCTCAAGGTCAATGTGGACGTGAACAGCGAGCGTCTCGCGCTCTTGGAGCCGTTTGACAAGTGGCACGGCAAGGACTTTGTCGACATGCCCGTGTTGATCAAGGCCAAGGGCAAGTGCACGACGGACCACATTTCGATGGCCGGCCCGTGGCTCAAGTACCGTGGCCACCTCGACAACATTTCCAACAACTTGCTGATTGGTGCTGAAAACGCTGAAAACGGCGAGACCAACAGCGTCGAGAACCAGTTCACCGGTGTCTTTGACAAGGTCCCGGCCGTCGCGCGCCAGTACAAGGCCCAGGGCGTGAGCTGGGTCGTTGTCGGTGACGAAAACTATGGCGAAGGCTCGTCGCGCGAGCACGCGGCGCTGGAGCCGCGCCACCTTGGCGGCCGCGCTGTCATTGTCAAGTCGTTTGCGCGCATCCACGAGACCAACTTGAAGAAGCAGGGCATGCTCCCACTGACGTTTGCGAACCCGGCCGACTATGACAAGATTACGGGCAACGACAAGCTTTCGATTGTCGGCCTGAAGGACTTTGCGCCCGGCAAGCCGCTGACGCTGCGTGTCGCGCCCAAGAGCGGCGCCGCGCCGTTTAATGTTACGGTCAACCACACGTTCAACGACGAACAGATTGAGTGGTTCAAGGCCGGCAGTGCGCTCAACCTGATGAAGCTCAAGAACGCGGCGTAGATGTGGATACAGTATCCCGTGGCTCTGCTGGGGAAACAATGGAAATCCCCCAGTGAGAGAAGGATGCACAAAAGCCCGAGCCCACGCGGCCCGACCCAATGTGTAGGAGAGAGGAGAGCACGATTGGCGGTCGTGGTGTGTGGGCTTGTGATACGGTTTACTACATGCGGAGGCAGCGCGCTTCCTCGGCCTCCAAGCTCTAACATTCTAGTACATGCTTCTGAACGGAACAAACTTGCTCGTCTTTTCTCCATGTATCCATTACTGTGTGGTGTTAGACTCTGGCGGCGTGTGGGAAGATGAAGAGCCGCACGATCGAGTCGAGCGTCGCGGCCGTCGCCGGTGCATGGGAGAGCAGCACGGTGTACCTGTGAAAACGGAAGCACACGTGAGTACAGTAGATTCCGACACGAATCTCCATCGCGAGTTGTACCAGAGATGCGACGTCGCGGGCAAGTCGTAGAGCACGATGCGCGCCTGCAGCAGCCCGCCAATAAAGTGCGCGACGGCGTGGACCGCGTTTTTCTATGAGAGACCTCGCCCCCAGTCAGCCCATAGCATCAAGGCAACGAGTCAACTTCCAGCAGCACTGCACCTTGGCCGAGAAGAGCTCCCATCCGCCGACAAAGCTCACGAGCGCCAGCACAAACGACGCGACCACGACACATGCCACGCCGCCCTGGTTTGAGATGAGGAATTTCGCCATCAGAGCCTATAGCTCCATGCCATGACTGGATTATAAAATCCTCTCACCTCCATGCCATGCGCCACCCCCGTCATGCAGGTCGCGACACCGTGGCCGGCCGTCAACACGATCCGTGCATCCAGCGCCGTCAGGAGCGGCATTTCGTACTTAAGCGGATGTATCTCTGCTTCACTGATGTCCAGACTCATCATTCCGTGAATTTCCTCCCTCCTCATCAAGGCAACGATGGCGGGCGGCGGCGGCGCGGACGGCGGCGGGAGCTACTCGCCGCTCACGGGCTTTGTGTTCATCTTCAACCTGATTGTCGGCGCCGGCGCGCTCACGATCCCGCGCGCGTTCGCGCAGGTCGGGCTGCTCTACGGCGCGCTGACGCTGGCCGTGCTCGCGCTCTCGAGCTACGTCACGGCGACGTTCATGGTCGAGGCCATCGCTGGCGCGAACGCGCTCGGCAAGCGATCGCCGCGCGACGTGGAGGCCCATCGTTTCGCGGCCAAGCGCCGAGAAAAAGACTCGGAGGCGCTGGGCCAGGACGATGAGGACGATGACGACGACGACGACGACAGCGAGATCCGCAAGACCGAGTTCATGCCACTAATGGTGCTGCCCGCTCAAGTACTTGCGCGCAGGACTACATGAGTCTGTCTCAAAAGAATAACCGTATACTGACGTGAGGTATGATGGGGTAGGACGACAACAAGCTCGAGAAGAAGCTGCGTGTGCGCAGTCCCGAGGTCGTGTTGGACTTTGATCTCTCGCGCAAGGTATTCTAGACGGCAGTCTGAATTCGGCCACCATTAGATCATGCGAGTGATCTCACACGTTGATGTCTGTGTTTGCGTAGATGGAACTCGCGCAGATGGCCCATCTGCTGTACAACCGCCACGGTATCGTCGCCTTTTACACGTGCGTGACGATCTATCTCTATGGCGATCTGGCCATCTATGCCGTCGGTACGTTGGGCAGGAATCCATTGTCATCCATGGAGGGGAGTCGACCACTGATGCACTGATGCCATCATGCATGTTTGCACCCAGCTGTACCCAAATCCATGCGCGAAATCGTCTGCCCTCGCCCGACGGCCACGGCGACGCTGTGGCAATGCTCAGACTCGATTAACAGCTCTGAACTGTATCGCATTTTCGTGCTCGTGTTCGGCCTCGTGCTCGGACCGTTTGCCTTTGGCAATGTGCAGAAGACGCGCACGCTTCAGTTCATCACGACGTTTGTTCGCCACGCGTCGTTCGGTCTCATGATCCTGCTCGCGGCCATCGGCATTGCGCGCGGCCAAGGCCGCTCCGTGGACGAAGTCATTAGC
The DNA here is from genome assembly GCA_023334575.1 of Pythium volutum. Lineage (NCBI taxonomy): Eukaryota > Oomycota > Peronosporomycetes > Pythiales > Pythiaceae > Pythium > Pythium volutum. Next base: position 12,736 of record JAADVC010000088.1, on the reverse strand, counting down.
GACGAAAAGCCCGCAAATATCGCCACCATGTTTGGCGTCTGCATCTACTCGTTCATGTGCCACCACAGGTATAAGACGGATGCTATATCTTTACAGTGAACAGTGAGGCGATGCTGACGATCATCCTGTGTCATGACAGTATCCCAGGGCTCATCGCGCCTGTTACCGATAAGAGCAAAATCGGCAAAGTCGTCTTCTGGGCCTTTGCGGTACGTTGTATTGCTGCCTTGCGAAGCGAAAGGAGTGAGTCCGTAACGAAGTGAACTGAATTCGTACCAATAGGCGGTGCTCAGCGTCTACCTCGTGTTGTGCTCCACGGCGACATTCCGCTTCCACCCGGAAGAGATTGATGTACGACATGCTGCGGCTTGAATTGCTATTATGTGACTGATGTCTTTCAATTTTCCTACAGGACGTCTACACGCTCAACTTCAAGGACTATCCGATCCGCTTCTTCGCATATTTCCTCAGTCTCTTCCCAGTGTGTACGCTCAGGTAATGCATGCACTTTTTCCTGATGCTGATAGACCAGACGTCCTCACGCTGATTCTCACCTGTTGCAGTGCCAATTTCCCGCTCATCACGATCACGCTGCGTGAAAACCTGCGCACGCTCGCGCACAACATTAACTCGACGGCCGACCACGAACGTGCGGTCGCCCATGACGCGGACGCCACGGGGGTGCGCGCGTTTGTCGTGCGCAATTTGTACGCACTCGTCGCGCTCGTGCCGCCGCTCATCGTGGCTTTTTTCACCGAGGACGTGTCAATGCTGGTCGGCTACACGGGCGCATATGCGGGTCTCGGCATTCAGGTTGTGTCACATTGGCTGGCGTTGGATATTGCATTGCATGGCAACTCACCTGTGCTTCTGCTCTATTCGTAGTGGGTCGTGCCGGCGACGCTCGTCTTCTGCTTGCGGCGCCGCCTGGAGGCCGAGCGCTCGCAGACCAAGTCGCCGCCGCGCGGGAATCCGTTCGCGAGCCCATTCGCGCACGACGGTTGGCTCTACCTCACGCTCGGACTCGCAGCCGTCGCGGTCGTGCTCATCACCGTCATCCATGCCGCCTGATTTCGTTCTGATAACTTGTCCCAGTGGTCTGCTGAGCAAGGGAGATGGATACATTACGAAATACTGTGATACACTCGAATACAGGCCTTAAATCCGATTTTGCAGAACTTTTTGCGAGCGCCGACCAGCTGCCCAACCTGCTGGGAGCGGCTGAGTTCGTTGCTAAATGAGGGTGATCTTTGTCCCGCGGGCGCCTTCAGCGGTCGTTGACGCGTGCTTCCGTGGAAGCTTTGAGCCACGAGAAGTTGCGAAATAAGGGTGGACCCATGAGACTCGCGTGTGTCGAGGCGGCTGCTTGTTGGTTCCCTTTCGTCTTCCGTCCCAGGCGACGCGGGAACAGGACCAGGGAAACACACCGTGAAAGGAAGAAAGGGAACCCCACCACCACCACCGCCTCATCCGCCGCCCCTGACGCGATACGCCGAGTCCCTCTCTCTCTCTTTTCAAAGGGATACAGCGATCCGCATCCTTCCCCTCCCCTTCCCCACCGACACACGAGGCGTCCCTCACTCCTCTACACTCCACTAACTAACGACCACAGAGGTGGCATGGCGCAGTTCAAAGGTACGCCCGTTGAACGACATTCGGAAATGCGCATCACGCCTCGAGTGTTGACGTGGGTTGATACGTGTATGTAATTAGCACCCCCGCTGTCGGCGTTCTTCCGCAAGGAAGAGGACCACCTCGTGACGCAGGGCATCGCCGACGTCCACGGCACAGCCATGTTCCACGCGCTCTACGACGTCGGCGAGCTCATTGGTCGCGGCGCCATGTCCATGGTCTACCTGTGTCGCCGCAAGGCCAGCGGAGAAGTGTTTGCAGTCAAGGTCATTAACAAGATGCTCTGCGTCAAGAAGAAATCGCTCCGCGATGAAATCACAGTGCTCATGCGCGTCCAGCACGCCAACATTATCAGTCTCGTCGAAGTGTACGAGAGCGACAAGGACCTGCTGCTCGTCATGGAACGCGTGACTGGAGGCGAGCTCTTTGAACGCATTGTGCAGCAGGGCGTCTACTCGGAGCGTCAGGCCGCGGAGATTATTGCCAACGTGCTGCGCGCGCTCGAGTACCTCCACTCGGTCAACATTCTCCACCGCGACATTAAACCGGAAAACATTTTGTTGGCAAGCCACAACAGCGTCGACGTCAAGCTCAGTGACTTTGGCATTTCCAAGATTTTGGACGAAGACGGCGACGACGGCGGCCGCGGCCGCTCGCGCGCGTACACGAGCTGCGGCACCGACTATTACGTCGCGCCCGAAGTGCTCAACGGCGAAGGCTACGACAGCAAGGTCGATCTCTGGAGCACGGGCGTCGTGGCCTACATTATGCTCTGCGGGTTCCCGCCTTTCATGGAGGACGACTCGGGCATGGAGTCAGTGTACCGCAAGATTTGCTCGGGCACGCTGGATTTCCCGCACCCGTTTTGGACCAACATCTCGGACGAAGCCAAGGACCTCATCCGCCGGCTCTTGACCGTGAACCCGCACGAACGATACAGCGCCGCCGACGCGCTCGCCCATCCGTGGATAACGGGCCACGCGCGCGTGAGCGAGCAGCCGCTGGCGTCGGCCATCATGGAGATGAAGCGGTTCAACCAAAAGCGGCGGTACAACTAACTTGGCACTACAGATTGATGCAAGCAGTCGAAAAAAAGAGAATCACATCGCAGCACTGGGTGTTAGAACGCCGAAGAGAAGGCATACATACGCCACACAAGGCAAGACAGCAACAGCACAAGAGAAACATTTAGTAGTTCATCGACAGGCAAAAGGAGATGTCGAATTCGTTTTTTATTTTTTGTATCGGGCTTTTTTTGCCGTGCTTGTTTCTTACGTTTCCTTGGCCTTGCCTCCCGTCCACCACCGCCGAAGGGAGCCACCCATCTCTTGCAGGTGTGTGCTGTCATACACGCGCTTCACACCGTCGGAAATGGATCCATACTCACTCAGCACGACAAAGAGATTCGTGAGATGGTCGGGCAGTTCCTCGGCGTGGGCGGCAAAGCCTGCTGTCTTGACCTTGGCAGCAAACATGGCCACTTTCGTGAGACGTGCGGCCGCCGTCGCGATTTGCACGCCCGTGGCCATGGCCGTGGACAGCGTCACGCCGCCCTCGAGACAGTACACGGTCGCTCTGGCGTTCTGCCACACGCGCAGCAGCGGCGAGCCCAACAGCAGCACATCCAGTCCGTCCATGGCCTCCATTTCTTCCGACCCATACAGTCGATAGAGCGCCAAAGTATCCGTAGCTTCTGCCACTAGAAATGGCACCAGCGGTGGAGGGAGTGTGCCGAAAAACACCACCAGTAAAGCCGCAATGAGAAACGACGTGCAGCGCTTGGCTACAAGCCCTACGAACCCAATCCACTTGCGTGGCGGCACACTCTCGAGGCTCGCCTTGAGATAGGAAACCAGTAGTGCCAATTCGGCGTCGTCTCGTCCAAAGCGCCTCATGTGGTCCCCAAGACGATGGAGCTCTGGGCGAAAGAGGTGGACAGCGTGCTTCTCAAACGTCGCAAAGGCCTCCGAGAGACTCTTGACCAGCATCTCCAACGAAATGGTCGTGGGCTGCTGCCAATAGTCAATACCCCACTTCGTGAGCCCCATCACGAACCACGCGTCAAAGGCCACGTCCTGCTGGACGTCGGCGGCGACTTCGTTGAAGACTCGCGTCCACGCACGATGGCAAACGCCCTGGATGTCGGCGGCCGTCGCCGAGCCGAGCAAGATGCCTCCGGCGTCCATGAGCGCCGGACCGAGAAGCTTCAACGAGTCGCTGTAGTGGCCTTGCCATAGGACCCAGTAGAGAAACGCCGTCGCGTAGGCCACAAACTTGAGCCGTTTGCCGTACCCCCACTGCTTAAGCGGATGGATGTCATCCTTTTGAATGGCGGCGACCAACACACATGCGGCGGTCGTGACCGTGACGACGAGCGACAGCACGAAATCGCGCTGCAAAAAGAGCATGAACCGCAAATGGCCCACAATCTTCAGCACAACGGGAAGTGCGACAATGACGCGCGGCAGCCACACGACAGCGCCGAGCTTGTCAGTCGATGTGTGGACCCACTGGTGGAGGTAACGCTCGCCTGCGACGCGCAATTGCGAGTGCGCGAGTCCGACCACGAGCATGGACACGACCATAAACTTGTGGCGATGCATGATCGCTTGCGCCAGCAATCCGAGAAATAGTGAGACCAGTCCTGCCGTCACAGTGCGCAGTTGCAACAGCTCCAGCAGCGTGTACCATGCACCAATGCGCAGCAGCTTGCGCATGTCGAGGTGCAGCAACAGCTTCTCCACGTTTGCCTCAAAGGCCAGTGCGTCCATGCCACTCCCGCCCGATGAGACCGTCGTATCAGGTGAAGGCACACCAGTGCCAAACGCATCATCAATGGACGGAGTGGTTGTCGTAGGCTGTGGTCGTGAATAGCTCTGGATGGTATCGACGACGTGGCCACTAGTATCGCTTCTGCCTGTGAATCCGTGCACGTCGTCTTGTTCCTCTCCCTCCTCTTCATCGTCGCTATTCAAATCGTGTAGCACGGCAAAACGTGCACTTCTCAGCTCGGCTTCCAGCTGCGGATGTGCAGGGTGGCGTGCCAGCGCGTCCTTGCAGACCTTGACGGCCTCGGCGGTGCGACGGCAGCGCACGAGCGCGCGTGTTAGCATGGCGTATCCTTCTGGACGCGTAGCGTCCGTGGCCACACACGTGCGCGCCAGGGCCAGCGCCTGCTGCGCGGCGTCGTCGTCATCGCTTGTGGCCAGCAGCATCACGGCGCGCGCCACGTCGGCATCGTAGCTGCTCACTTCCATTTCTCCGGATCCGCTTTTTTCTGCCTGCGAAAATGGGAAAGTGAAGAGCACGTTGAAGTTACTAACGTGAGGCGTCAGTGGTTTGTAACGATCCAGCTTGCCCGCCCCCATTTTCGAAAAAGCGCGGCATGGGCGACTGGCGCGTGCGGGGCGTGGACCACCTGGCGCTCGTGAATGCGTACTACGAGGGCATCGTACGCGTTCGAGAAGAAACACTCAAGCCGCCAACAGAGACGTTCTTCCGCGTGCATTCTGTAGCTGCCCAAGCGGATACGACGAGCGAGAATCGAGCACGGAAGAAGCGCAAGCGACGGGAGCAGCAGCAGCGCCAACTTCAAGAGCTCCTCGCGAACGGGAAGTTCGTGCCGCTGGATCCTCGAGTCGTGGAGGCGCTGCACCAAGCACACGAGCAGGTGCTGTATGCTGGTGGATGGAGAGTCAATCTCTCAGACGTCGGCCGCGCGCCTGACGCGGATGTCCACATCAAAGACGATGCAGCACCGGACGCGAGCGACAGCCTCCGAGCTTCCGTTGTCTCTGCCGACTCCTACGCAAACACGAGCGACAACCTCATCTACATTATCCATCACGATGAAATGTGCGTCATGCCACTACACTCGCAGTTCCTTGTGGGTGATGTTCGGGTCGTGTTGCGTGCCCAGGCACGTGCGCTCGGCCACTTCAACTTTATCCTGATGGATCCGCCATGGGAGAACAAGAGCGTCGACCGCAAGCGCTGCTACTCGACGTTTCACCACCGCGAACTGCTCAAGCTACCTATTGCGAAGTTACCTGCCCATGCACGTGACGAGGACGAGGGGTGTGTGCTAGCGATCTGGGTCACCAATCGTCCGGCGTACTCAGCGTTCATCCTCAACGAACTGCTGGCGCATTGGGGATTCACCTATCACGCGACGTGGTATTGGCTCAAGGTTTCCGCCAACGGAGAACTCGTATCACCGTTGTCGTCTCCACATCGTCTACCCGTCGAGAGACTCGTGGTCGCGACGCGTGCGTCGTCGATTGCTGAGGGCGAGCGGCTCTCCCGTCAGCTAGGCCGAAAGACGAAGGTCGTCGTGAGTGTGCCGCTTCGTCACTCGTGGAAGCCGCCGCCCGAAAGTTTCTTTGACGCAGAAACACTATGCGGACGCAACTTGGAGGTCTTTGCGCGTGAGCTGCGGCCGCGGTTCGTCAGCGTCGGCAATGAGCCGCTCAAGTTCCAGACAGCGGCTCACTTCAACAAGGGTACTGAGTAACCGTAACGTAACCAGATGGTTTACGCGTAACCCTTGGCTCTCTCTGTCCTCAAAAGCAAGTTCGCACCCCTCGAAAGAAACTTGCCGAGGAATATACCGGTAATGCGCGTGACGCCGACGCGCCGCCGCCGCCGCGGCAACGGCACTGTCGAGACCTGGACCAGTGAGGGAGACGAGCCGCACGTGCAGCAGCAAGAAGAGGAAGGGGAGGACCTTGACGGTCCAGTGCCCACGCTGACGCTGCCCACCCACGCACAAACGGCGGCATCGCCAGAGATGGATCGGCCAGTGCGCGCCGTGGCGACCGTTTCATCGGTTGCTGCATCCACTACGCCGTCAGTTCCACCAATACCACCAGTGGGCGAGATGCAGTCCGTGGAGACGATTGTGGCGGCGACAGAGGCCCTCCAACGGCTCGAGCGGCTTCAGGCGGAGCTCGAAGGATCTGCGCCATACGCGGGAGGCGAGGCAATGTGAGTTTTAATCCTTTCAGCTCTCTCTCTCATCAATACTATAGTGTGAATTGCTCACTCGTTTTGTATCTTGACAAACGTGCAGCCACCTTGCCCACGACTACCGCAGTGCGTGCTCGGATCTCATCAAACAGTTTCCGTGGCTCGCACTCTCCAAAGACATTGACCAGCGACTCTGGAGTTCATGGCAACGTGAGCTGGCTGCACTAGAAGGCCACTTGGCGGTCGCCGCCACTGCTGCCGCTAGCGACCGCAGCCGACTCAAGGCCGAGGGAGAGATGAAGTTGAGGGACGCACTGTACGTCGCACTGCGCAACTACAGTGCACTCATTCAGAATGTGCAGACAACGGCAGCCTCTGGCTCAACGACAGCCACCTCGCTTTTGGTGCACCGCCTCTCGCTGGCGCAAGCCCACGTCATGTACGCATTGGAGATCCACTCGGCGAGCGCGGACAAGAAGAGCTGGCGCACGCCCGAGTGCTACTACGAGCGCGCGCGGCGCTCGTGTGTGGACCAGGGCGAGACCCACTACCACTTGGCGCGCATTGTGCTCCATGACAACCGCTGCGCTGAAGCACTTTACCATCTCGTGCGGTCGCGGGTCGCCAGCACACCCTATGAAAGCCCTGGCTCGCTGGCCGACCAGTTTGCCCACGTCTCGAGTTTACGTGACAGTGCGACCACCGAAACGGAGACACGTGAGACGGAAAAGTGGGTGCAATTGGACCGTGTCGTGCTTTCAGCCGTGGCTCCATACTTTAGCCAGCCGCAAGAGTTTATGGCCCACCGACGAATGCCGCTCGAGCTCGCGTCGGCGTTGTGTGGTGTGCTGGACGCCATCTGCGGCGACAATGGAGTCGTCTCTGCACCAACAGAAGAAAGCGACGCGGTGGTCGCAACCGGCTCAATGCAGATTGTGCGGATCATGGGTTTGCTGATCGCATGCGCGTGTCTAAAATCGGTGCGTCTAGTGTGCCGTTGTGGGCATCGCGAGACGCTGACTGATCCTCACCCACGTTTGTCTCACCAAACAGGACGTTGTGCAAAATTCGATCGCGACTCCATCAGAGGCAGTGGACTGGCGCACCATCCACAACGTCCGTGCGATTGAGCTCATTGTATCGGTGGTTAACGGCTTGCTCCATCGCGTGTTGTCAGCGATTACGAGTCCGTTACGGTCGGCCGCACAGAAGGAGCACGCGCTGCAGCTTATGTTGCCGTCCATCACCATTGCGTTTGCATGGCTCGCAAAGATCCCGTGGCGAGAGATGGTGTCGGAAGCGGCGCGCGCGAGCTGTGAGCAGCTGAGCACGATGGTGTTGACCGGAGTTATCGCCGGTGGCTTTTTAGCGCCACATGAAGATCATACGGGTCGAACAGCAGCCCACCCGTTGATCGAGGAAGTGGAAGTCATGGGGTTCCCGTGCTACGAAGGGATCACTCTAGCTGGAGCGGGACCAACAGTGGCTGTGGCAGCCTCTGCTCAAGAAGAGGACTCGCTGACGGAACGCGAGCTGCTGCAGCGCCGCATCATCAAGTTTTTGTCGTTCGTCGAGTCGTTCGTGACCCCTCGTCCCGCGGCCGCCGCCGTGATTGCGTCGGCCGTGCCCTCGTCCTCGTCTTCTCCGGTGGTCGACGCCAGCAGCACCAGCAATAATAGGACGCGTCAGTTGCACCAAGTCTCGATGAATCCTTCCGCGACACGTGCAGCAGAAGGCGCCAAGACGGAGTCGGTGACGTCTCTTAGAGCCCCTGCCACGGGCGTGCGCGAGTTGTGGACGCCGCCGAAAGCGCCGACCACCACAAGATCCACATCGACCAGCAAGACCAAGCCCAAGAGCGACGCCTCGAACAGCAAACCATTATCCTCATCATCAGCAACAGCAGCCGCCCCCGCCACGTCATCATCCCCAGTGGCGTCCTTCTCGGACCGCGTCGTCGTGCTGGACGCGGCCAACATTGCCATGCGCCACGGGCTTCAGCGGCGCTTCTCGTGCCGCGGCATCCAGCTCTGCGCCGAGCATTTCATTGCGCAGGGCGATCGCGTGGTCGCGTTTCTGCCCGACTATTGCCTCGATGTGGACGCTGACGGATCGTTCCGCCGTCGCGTCGCACCGTCTGGAGGTGGCCGCGGCGGAGGGCGCCGACGCTGCACGATCACACCCGACGATCGCGTGCTGCTCGAGATCCTCGTGGACTCGGGCGTGGTCGTGCTCACGCCGGCCATGGACTCGGACGATCTCTACTGCATCCACTATGCGCGGCGCCACGACGCGTTTCTCGTCACGAACGATCTCTTTCGCGACCACATTAGCGACACGGACGGCCCCAAGGCGCGCCAAACAGAGCTCCGCAACTGGCTCCACACGCGGCGCATCTCGTACACGTGGGTCGCCGACGAGTTTCTGCCCAATCCGAACTCGGCCTACGAAAAGCTTCGGCTCACGGCGGCGGCGGCCACGAGTAGTGGGACGTTCACCACGGCGTCGATGACGACGGCGCTGTGAATAATTTTGGTGGGACGTGGCGACGCGGCGCGATGGATATGCGGGCGCGGTCATCAACCTGCCAGCTGCGGTCGCGTCCCATCCTATACATGTGCAGACACTGCTCACGTGGATCCTCAAAGAAATTGGCGCGCAATTTGGCGAAATGTGCCGTGGTCGTTCCATTCCTTCATCCATTCCCGCCACTCTTTGGTCACACGGCAGCGGGAAGATTTCCCTTGCCGCCTGTGTGACCAAGGATTGGAAGGAGAATGTAACCACGGAATCAGATAGGATCTGAGGAGAGAATGCACTTGAGAACGGGCCTGGTTTTGCATGCGTCAGTGGGCTAAAATAGATTAGCCTCTGGAAAACAGGCTGGTGAGTTCTCGAGCCAGATGCTAAGCGTAATGTGTGGAAGATCGTCAGTCGCTGGTTGGTGTGGTGGAAACGTTGTTGGAAATGCTTGCTCGACGGGCCACTATTTGGGAGGAATTAGCTCACCCACCGACCGCCTCTGTCAGACACTCTGACGCAATTCGCCCAGCTCGCACGACAGCACGATCGGCGGCATACTTTCCAACGAACCAGCGCCCAATTTTCCAACAAACCAACACACGTGCCGCCCGGACCAACGCCAGGAACCACCGACCACCACGTATTTAGATCCCGACCACACTGGCATTAGACGCTCCCTTCGCCCGACTCGATCACCCCAATTGAATAGTCCTCCCAACATCACCAACATCCATCTCGAGCGCTCGCGTTGGCGTCTTTCCAACAACAACACCACCCAAATTCAACTACTATTTTCCAACATTCCATCCCACAATGGCGACGTCGCTGCCGCTCGCGCGAGGCTTTTTCAACGCCGCGGCTGCGCGCCCCAGTGAGGACCAGCGGCGCGAGTACATTGAGTTTGCCGAGTCGTCCATCCGCAAGGTCTTTGCACTCTCGGACTGCCACCGCAATAGCTGGATCCCCGTGCGCGAAAAGAAGGGCGTGGCCGTGTTCCGCAACTTTGGCGCCACGCGCGGCGTGCAGGCCCACAAGTCCAACATCGCCGAGGTCGGCGGAAAGGGCGACGTGCAGGCGTCGCTCGACGAGATTGCGCGCGCGTACGCGGCCCACGACGACGCGCTCTTTTCGCGCCTCATGAAAAAGCTCAACGGCGCCGTCATGGACGCGGACGTGGTCACGACCATTGTGCCACGCTCGCCGCTCGCGCCGTTCCGGTACATTGGCATCAAGTGGTTTGCCGTCAAGACGCCGACGCCGTTGGTGTCGCACCGCGACTATTGCTGCCTCGAAGTGCAAGACAAGATTGTCGACGCGTTTGGCAACGAAATGTACATTCGCATTCTCAACTCGATCGAAATCAAAGAGTGTCCGTCGCTCGAAAACTCGCACGGGCTCGTGCGCGCCAAGATGCTCGCGGGGTACATGTACCGCACGGACCGCGCCGAGCCCACGGTCGTGCGCATCCACCACGTCGCGCGGTTTGACCCGTCGGGGTATTTCCCGTCGCAGTGGGCCTACAAGACGGCCGAGTCGCAGCTCGTGAGCAGCGTCGTGCAGATCAAGCGCGTGGTCGAGAAGCAGCAAATGAACGCCTGCACGTTTGTCGACAAGAAGCAGTGGGTACCCAACCACGAGCGCCAGCACTGCGCCGTGTGCAGCCGCCACTTTGGTACGTTTCGGCCGCGCCACCACTGCCGCTGTTGCGGCGAGGTCATTTGCGGCAAGTGCTCCGTCTTCAAGTCGGTCGATGTGCCAGGCACGACGCTCAAGAACGTGCGCATTTGCTCCATTTGCAACATGGGCGTCCAAAAGGCGCGCGCGCCCAACCAGCACGACCAGCAAATGGACGACGCCATGTCCGACATTTCGACGTCGTCGGTCACGTCCAGCAGCACGATCGCCCACAACGAAATGAACCTCATGGATCTGTATCTGAGCGGTCCGCCCGGCACACCGTCGGCCTACTCGACGGCGTCGGCGCAGTCCAATTTGTCCATGCGGTCCACGACCTCGACGCGTTCCGTCATGACCGATGGCCGCGCGCACCGCGGCAACAGCGGCGGCAGCGGCAACACCACGCCCGGCACGACGCGGTTCTTCAAGGGCGGCAGCGGCAGCACGCGCGGCGGCGGCTACAGCATTTTCAGCAGCTCGAGCCGTGGCGCCGGCGGCGCGACCTATGCGTCGTCGTCGACCCCCGCGGGCCGCATGACCCACAACGGCAGCGGCGGCTTGTTCAACGACACCAACACGCCGCGGTCGTACATTGGCGGCGGCGCCACGCCGCACCGCCTTCCGGTCCACGGAGGAATCCCGCAGGGCTTTGGTGGCCCGGGCACCAATAGCGCCGCGTCGACTCCGCGTGGTGCGGCCTTGTCGGCTGGCGACCCCCAAGAGGCCGAGGACCACGAGCGCCGCAAGTCGGTCTTCAAGCAGAACCCGCTCGACCTCGCGTACCTGCGCGAGTCGGTGCGGGTCGCGCGCACCGACACGACGGCGTCCTCTTCGACGACGATGACCAACAACAACGACGACACGGACGATACCGACGATGTCGCGATGCAAGGCGATGACGCGCCGGACGCGACCGTGGCCGCACCAGTGGCCAAGGAAGAGGCCGAGGTTCAAGAAACCGTCGTGACGCCACCGACGAACGACGACAACGCTGTGATTGAGGCCGAGTCTGTCTCTGCTGTGGATGAGGCGATGACGACGATGACGGTCGACGACGTTGCACCCGTGACCGAGACGGAGACTGTTGAGGAGGCTGAGGCGGCCGTGACGACATCCACTGACGACGCCGCGATTGTTCAAGTCTTGGTCGTCGAGTCGGCGTGCGATGCGACGACGACCACGACCACGACCACCACCGAGGTGACGATCCCAGTGACGACCGAGTCGCTGCTGGAAGAGTCGGTGGCCGACGCCGCCCCCACGATGGCGACTGATGACGCTGCTGTGGTGTCGGCGGCTGCTGCCTTTGTGGCTGCCTCCACAACGCCGCGTCGCTTGCGTGGCGAGTCGGGCGCGCTGCTGTTGCCGCCCGCCAAGATGGCCCGTGTCGAGAACCAGACGAGTGCGCTTCCGCTGCCGTTGTCGCCCGCCAAGATTGAGGACGAGGATGTCGAGATGGAAGACGCCGCCATCGACAACCAGCAAGACACTGAATCCGAGATCGTCCCCGAGACCACCGAGATGCTGCCGGAGGTCGAATCTGAGATCCTGCCAGTCAGCGAGCTCGTGGTCGAGACGCCCAGCGAGCAGCCCGCTGTTGTCGACGTGGTCGCCGAAGAGCCCGTTGTGGCCGCCGACACTGCCGTCGTGACCACCACCCAGATCGACGAGCAGTCTGTTCTTACTGACGACTTCCTCGTGACCTTCACCGACATTTTTGACGACACCGCCAAGACCATGGACGTTGAGATGGAGGACGACGACGTGATCCGCTCGAGCGCCAACAGCACGAGCACGACCGAGTCGTCGACCGCGATGGCCGCGGCCGTGCAGCCCGTCTCTGTCACGCCCCGCAAGAGCTTTCTCGGAGGACTCTTTTCGCGCGCGAGCAGCGAGTCCAAGTCCTCCATGGCCTAAGCAAATCGTGTCGCTCCCC
>JAADVC010000087.1:0-38478 GCA_023334575.1 Pythium volutum | reverse complement strand
TGCCAACGAGCGAGTGTCCCGCCGATAGACTGGAAAACTCATAGGAGCATTATCGGACGAAATAATCATTGGGTTGGTCCCGGGCCAATTATAATCCAAATTTTCTCAAAAACCCAATGATCTAACATAATTCCTCTCCACTCTGCATTGAAGTGGATTTTCTGGCTGGAAACGTCGAAGTGTAGTGTACAGTACAGTACAGTACAGGCCAGAATTTCGGGTGCCTTGTCTGGTCCAGAAAGATTTTTCAAGCGCTGTGTTTTTGTTGTGGCCGCAGACGGATGTGCCAAGATTATTGGTCGGGCACGCTCATCTCCTGCGCCATCGGCAGTGTGACTCACTTTGGCCATCCACTCGCTATCTTTGCAGAAACGGACCGGCGGCGATCCGGAGCTCCAGCCTGGAATCCAGGTGGTGTCCGCAGACATGGCTACGGTTTGATCAGCTGGTGATGTCGCCAAGGAGCTGAGGCAGCAAAAATAAGTCGATACTGTACCTTGCTGAATGCCCGCGCTCGCTCCACCTGTCTGGCTTTGACTGGATCTGAGAAACAGCAGTGCGTTTGCGTCGAGGACGTTGGCTTGCAGTACAGCTGTACGCACGCCTCCTGTACCACAGGGGGTTGACGTCGACAAGCTCGCGGCACCAGCGGGCCGCAAGATCGGCAGGAGGACCAATATAAATCCTCCTTGGGCATCTACACCATTGATCGCCGTCCTGGCAATAGCCCAACGACATCATACGTACGTAAGTAGATTACAGATGCAAATCAGGTATACGTTTACAACGGCATAGCTATGCTGTGAAGAACGACAATACAGTATGCACAGAACACAGTTCTCGGCGATTTCACCGGTTCCGTTCATCTGATTGGAAGGCCCCAAACGAATGCAGGCAAATAATGCAGGATCTTCGACCACTGAGGACGAACGACTCCTGCGTGCGCTGGAGATAAACTACCAATTGAGATAGGTTGTCGCGGAGAACATTGCAGTGGATACTTCTTCAAAGTATCTCACGGTAGCTGCAGTGCGCTCGCGAGAGGGAGTCGCAATCAAGTGCAGATTCCGCTATTTGTCAGCATATTTTGCCAGACTGAGTGATCACCACCAATGTTCACAAATTCATGTCCGTACTATGTACACTCGTGGTCCTGGCTATGTTTGGACTAGTCAACGCCTTTCTGTAGTGGACCAGTACGATATTAACCTAACCTTACTACTCACTTCGTTGCACTGCGGAACTTGAAGTCAGCTACTGTACCTGTGGAATTCCCCCAACCAAACTCGGAGAATTGTTGCCCCCATGCCCACCTCTGCTGCAGCAGAGGCTCTGCACCGCAATTCCAGCATTGCGTAGGGTTGCTATACTAGTACTGTGGACTGTACTCGTATAGGGAAATTGTGCAGTACAGGTTGATCCCGAGTATCATGATGCACTGTACGTACAGTGCGCGTTGTACATACAGTACACTTGGATGCGGGCGTTGCTGTCTCGGTATTGTATCCTGGATACTGTAACTACTTCAACTTGAAAAGACATCGTTTCTACGTATCTTGTCCCAAATTTGAGTGGCCGAGACGAGCGCGACTGGAGTAAGCCACATCAATACAAGTGTTCGCAAATGCATCGCAAGACGCCGCCATGTTTGCCGATACAGTACAGACATCAAAACGAGGAACTGCTGAATATGTCTTGGACCACTCTGCGATCTTTTTTTCAATCTCCAAGCAGTCCATGAGGACAGCCGAAGCAGCGGGGTCGCTTGACAGGAGATCCGGTTTTGCGGAACCTAGGCATGTCTGCCCCGAGGGCACGCGGCGCTGGCTGTCCACAAAACTTAGAGCGCTTCAAAGTAACGAACAAAACAGTGTACGGCAAATCGCAATGCCAACAAATCTTGTCGGATAAATCGCAATGTGAATCAGCGCTCCACGGCTGAGTGAGCTTCTAGGATTATTTTCCACGCTTGAGTCTTCACCTTCAACTCGAGCCGTAGGGACTGAACTGCACAACATCATCTAGTAGATGATCTACTGCTGTACTATACGCGGACACAGCACAGACCCAGCTGCACAGAGCATGGTGAGGCATCGTCAATGCAGTTATCCTTGTATTTCACAAACCAGAATTATAGTTAGCGGTCCGAGTGTGTGGGTATCTCCAGTTGCACGTGTCTCATCGACAGCAAGCGATTGCACTTTACCGTATATCGTACACTATCTGCTTATCTACAGTACACTCACACAAACAAAACAGAAACCGATTCCAACGCAAATGATAGCGGGAGCGTGCAAGATATCACTGTAAGACACTATCGCCATCTCGATCGATTATTGGAGACTGTGAATTGGGACACTTGGCTCCTACAACACCTGGGACGCCTGAACACGCTCCATACAAACGCAACGTGGCGCACGTCGGGGGTCTTTGTCCACACTCAGCCCATTAATTTACAAAGATCAAACTGTACTCGAAACAGCCAACGTTACAATAGCAATGGGATAGACCGGTTCGCCGTGGACAACTAGCACCCACACTGTGTAGTCTTGTCATTATCACGCTGTGTCTGATGATCGTGAACTCCCACCCCAACGCCCAACTGCGGATTTTCCCTCGCAGTCGTTTCCACTCTCCGCGTAGCGGAACGCCGTCCACCGGGACAGGGTATAATCCGCACTCACGTTATCCCGCGCTTCCACATGCGCTGGCCAGCGGCTGGGTGCCAGTGTCCAGACTGGACTCCAGTCCAGTCTCCAAAAGTGGATCGACCCAACGGGGTGTCCCTCCTGAAACCACGAAAAAAAAGCTGATTATTTGTGTGTGCGTGTACATAGGGCACCAATGCGCCAAGTATTCCGACTCTTTGACAATCAACAGGGAGGCGGCGTCACAGTCTCTCTCGTATTTTATCTTCAGGACGTTAAATATCACTTTACATAGGTACTTGTGGCCAATCATAATCCAAAGGCCCGTCTATGTCTCGGTACTGTACCTAGTACCAAGTGGCATCTGGCCGCGGAAAGTGGGAGTGATGGTGAACCATAAACGGGCCCATCCCTAGCCCCTCCTTATCCACCGGAGTGGAGCTCACTTTCAGCTCCTCTCCTCTGAGTCGCCGCTGGGGGAATGGTGGAGCTCCTTCTTCTGTGACTGCGGAGACCGACGGTCTCCACAGTCTCCTCAGTCTGCAATCTGCTTTCCGAGCGTGCCTCCCCATCCCTCTCTCTCTCTATCCATTCATCCATCTATCCATCTACCATGGCTGCACTCTTCCGAATGCCCTTCATGACGACGCCCCGTGTGGTCGAGCCCACGACGCCTACTGCTGCCTTCCAAGCCAAGGCCGCGACGCAGCCGCTACCAAAGAGCCCGCGCTCGTACCGATTGCCCGCCTACCCGGACGCGCGCGAATGGGACGAGCGCCAGCGCCGCACGTCGCCCGCCGGGGTCTCGGCGCAGCGCATTGCGCAGTGGGACAAGAAACGCCAGCAGTGCGCCAACTGTAAGCACATTTACCTCAAGACACTCAGCCGCCACGCCGGCTACTGCTCGGTCGACTGCAAGTCCAACGCGATCTACCTCGACAAGGTCAACCGCACGCTCCAGGCCGTGCGCACGATCAAGGCCGCGCAGCACGAAAAGCAACAACGCCAGCAAGAGCAACAACAAGAGCAAGAGCAAGAGCTGGAGGCGGCCGCGCAGCCGCAGCCCGAGGACGAGGACGAGGAGACCGAGCCCGTGGCTGAGCGATTCACGCAGGCGCAGACGTATGCCGAATTTGGCCGTGACGCACGGCTGCTGAGTGGCCAGCACGTCGAGTGGGCGTTCAGCGCCATGTACTAGACCGCCACGCCTGCACCTTAGAGACCCCACTGTAAAACTAGACGCGTAAACCGCAGAATTGTAAACAATTGATCAAAACAAACACTCAAATTCAAAGTAATTACATAAACTTGGCGTACAGCAACGCGAGCAGCACGAGCACAAGTGGCAGCACGACAAAGAGCGCGCTGTGCTGACTGCCGCTGCCGGTTGGCGATGGCTTTTGCGTGGCCAACGGACGCGCGGCCGACGACGGAGAGACGCTCAGGCCAGGTGCCATCGAGATCGATGCCTCAGCCGCCGTGGCGTCCGACTCGAGCCACCGCAGCGACTCGACACCCAAATCAATATCAAGTCCGGGCAGTTCGTCGCCGGCGCTGAGAATCTCGAGCGCATTCTGCACGACTGTCGCGTCGCCGTCCTGCGCGAGCGCGAGCACCGAGAGCTGGAGCGCCGAGCTCGACGGCGTCGCGCCGCTGCGCCAGTTGAGCAGCCCACGCTTGGGCAATGGCAGCACACCACCGTCCCGCAACACAAACGCTGAAGCATCACAACACACACACACACACATACAACAGCCATGCAGATGGGGTGAGGTTTCCTTCCATGTGGATGTCCAGCACACGTTAATTAATGAATACAGAACGCACCGTCACCAGCTGCCGTGGTCTCGTCATCCGTGAGCCGCTCGAGCAGCAGGTCGATGCGCGCAAGCAGCGACCGCATAAAGTCACGCTTGAGGTAAAACGCCGCGAGTTCCACAGCACGTGGCTCCTAGTAGAATAAGATCGATAAATCACAGATGTGAGCCACACACATCAATGGACGTGATGGGGGGGGGGAACAGATCCACCATCAGGGAATAAGAAACGCACATGAGTGGGTACGAACGCAACGCATTCAAGGACCCCGCGGCACTGACCCGTCTCGCGCTGTTCGGAACCATAGACAAAAACACAAGGTGATCCGTTAGATCTTAGAGCCCGAATCTCTCGTTGTGTCTCAGCAACATCCCACAAGCTCACCTCTCCATTGGCTGGTTCCACCGTGGTCCGTTGGCTCAGCGTCGTTGCGAGTTCCATGCGGTCGTTCGTTGTCGCGACGCCCTGCGCGCGCCACACACGCTGCGCCAGCGGCTGCAGCTGCTGCTGCAATTCTCCCAGTCTTGTCTCGGCCATCTCGACCAAATCATCGCCATTGTTAGGCGGTGGTGCAAACGCAATGGTCTCGTCCATCGCGACCCGCGCCGAAAACGTCTTGATCGCCAAGCGCGGATCCGTCGACGGACTCTCGAGCTGTGCCAACGACGCTTTCGTACGCGGCGCGTCGCGTACATTTGCAAAGCTTTGCACAGTCTTGACGCTGGTCGTCGAACCAATGTGGACAATGCAGTGGTGTTCGTCAGTGTCTTCTGTGGGCTGCTGGAAACCGCGCGGCAATGTGAGTGCCGTCGCGATCGCACGCATGTAGAGCGCGGCCTGGTCCGTGGCTTCCTTAGCGTTGGCAAGCGCGACGACGTAGAGCCCCATAATGTCGATACCACCGGGCAGTAAGCGGTCAATTTGCTTGGCAATCTCGACGACCCACTCGACCGAGAGGTCGTCAAAGCCCTGGACAATCTCAATGTCGTGGTCAAGGTCGGGCGCCTCCGAGGGCACTTCAACGGCCGCGAGCAATAGATCGTTTTGGCCCAGTACGTCGCTTTGGCCCACGAGAAAGCCGAGTTCAAAGCGGTGGCGGTTGGGCCGCTCCCAGAACTCGTGGACCGCCGGCTCGACGAGCACGCGGCGGCGCGTGGCGGCGGCAGCGTTTGATTTCTTCATATTGGAGCGGGCGTGGGAGACAGCGAGAGAAGCCGGGGGAAAGACTGCGAATGAAGGACGTGTGCTGGACAGTAGAGAGAGATGCAGCAAGAGAGAGAGAGAGATGACGATGGCGCGTGCCCGCGGATGATGTGGCGCCTTTCGCACAGCGTTCCTTTGTGACCTGTTGGCGTCATAATGGAAGTTTAGGGCAGCTTATTCTGTCTTGTACGGTGACGTGGAGAGTGAATGCGCGAAAGTTATACGGCCACAAATGTAGCCATCTGGAAATAGCTCTTCAAGGAATGGATCGGATATTTTGGGTTGAGGGTCAATGGCGATAAGTCAGTGCAAGTGACAGGGAGGAAGAGGAGGCGAAGGTGACGTCGGCTAGCACCCTCCACTTGCAAGTGCCTTCTGAACGCGGTGAACCGATCTAGCGGAAGAAGCCGCGGCGTAAAAGAAGGGAACCAGGCAATGAGCGGCTGGGCATTTGAGAGCGAAGAGTCGCTCGCTCCGCAGCATGGCGAGAGCCGCACGAGATCCAGTGATCCGCGCGGGAAACCGCGCCGTGCATTCTTTGGTGGCGGTGATAGCGACGGCGAGACAGACGCCGTGGTGGTGGGAGACTCTCGCAGCGATGCGAAAGATGTTGTGTCCTCGCGCCGATCGCACCGCAACAACCGAACAGAGCTCGTGGTGGACGACAGCGACGACGCGTCGCCACAGGAGGAAGAAGAGGACGCTCGCATCACCAAGTCAATCAAGCTCAAACCATCGACTACGGTCGCCCATGACGCGCTACAAGCCCCGGCACGGATCTCAGTTGCGGTGAAGAACAAAACGAACAGCAAATCGGACGAGATCGCGACTGCGGACATTTTGCACCGCACGAGCGAGCCTGTGAAATCGACTGGGCAACCCAAAGCGACCACGGACGCCGTCAGCAGTCAGTACGTGCACCGGCTGGTGCGTGAGTTTCTAGAGAAAAATTATCCGCGAGCCGTGGTCGAGCTATATGACAAGGAGAATCCGACGTTAGCTGCCCGTGCCGAGACCCACGACGCCGTGGAGGCTCTCCACGCGCGTCTCGTCGCTGGTTCTGAAACAACCAAGAGCACGAGCCTCGAGCATTTGCTAGTCTCCTGGGACGCACGTGTCCACTACAAGCAGCTCATACGTCCACGCTCACGGCGCAAGCAATCGCTCTCGACGGGCGACCTCATGTCCGAGGCTCTAGTGGAGACCAAGAGCAAAAGCAAAAGCACCAGTGGATCTCGCAAGAAGCCGCAGCTCAGCTTGACGATCGCGAGTGATCCCACGCCTCCAGCATCTTCCCGTGGCGGCGACAGCGTACTGGAAGACGGCGATTTCAATCGCTTAAACCATCCGGGCCACACGCCGAAGGCTCAGGACGCATTGCTGGCCGCTGTCATTGGCCAGCCCGGCTCGACGCCAAAGGCCAGCGCGAGCGAACTGAGGGCACTGGGCTTTGAGGACCTGGACGACGACGCACTCATCATGGCGACGAATGGACCGCTCATTCCAACACCCAGCAAACCCACCGACGACGAAGACAACGACCATGACGACGAGCACGGCATTTCCAGGTACGCGCTTCGCAAACGCGCCGCGAGACGCCACGACAAGCACGTGAGCATTGGCGAACCGGGCCGCACGCCGACCAAAGAGTACGTCTTTTTCCGCGAGACGCCGCCGCGGTACGTGACCGAGACCATCCACGCCGCCGAAGACGCACTGCGCGCGATCGGCGGGGACCCCGAGATGCGTCGCCGCCCGCAGGCCGCTGCCTCGACGCTGGAACGGTTTGTCGAGCTCCAAAGCAGCGACGTTGCCAAGTACGCGATCGGTCAGCGCGTCGCGAACCTTGGTGCGCAGCGCAACGTCACGGGGCTCGTGGCCAAACTCTATGGGTCGCGCCAGTGCGGCATGGCTGGGCCGGGGACCGTCGTGATTGACACGTGGGAAGGAAGCGACACGGCACCCACGATGGCCACGGCCGACGAGGAGGAGCTGAGGTCGGTCACGACGCGGCCGTCGACACCCGCCGCGTCCAGCCGCTAGGGCTTCCTGCTAGGAAGGCTTGAATAATACATGCTGCCAGTGGTGGAGACGGTCAGTTTAAAATTTCGTCTACGTTTTCTACAGTGCCCTGTATTTACCGGTAAGTCCATAGTGGTGATCCCCGCAAGCGGATTGTGGATCGTCTTCAGCTCTTGAAGAGGAAAATCTTGTGCATGGGCGGTGACTTCTTGTCGAGCTGCTGCTGGCGAAGCGACCGCGCCGCGCCGATCATGGCCGCCCCAAACTCGCTCGAGCCCTGGCGGTCGCGCGCTACACTCGTAGCAGAAGATGACGACGCCGGCGTGAGTGAACCAGTCTCATCCAGCGACGCCGACCGGAACGCCATGGAAGTGCGCGACTGCGAATCGTCGCTGTTCTTGGTGCCATTTGGATTGTTATTGTGGTGGTGGTGATGGACCAGACTCGCGGTCCACCGACAGCCGTGGTACTTGGAGTGCCACTGGAAAAAGTACGACTCCCACAGCCGCACCATTTGCGTGCTTGTCCAGGGCCAAATAGGCGAACTGATTGGTACGTACGCTGCATTCCGGAACGCCTCGGGCGCCATGAGCACTGGTGTCCACACTGAGACGGTGGTATTCTTGACGCCGTTAGCGTCGCGGTCAAAGCGCGAGTCGTACAGGAACGTGCCGTACAATCCCGACGTGAGCGAGTTGGCAATGTGGAGCAGGAACCGCTCGTCAAACTCAAACGCGGTCGGAAACTGCCGCAACATTTGCCACACAGCGTCCAAAAACTGAAACATGACCGGCGACGACTTGCTGCGCTGCGGGTCCTTGGTACGATCTCCTCCGAGCCGCTCGGCAAACTTGTGGCCAAACGCACACCAGTCTTTTTCGACCACGACGGCAAACCCGCGGATCGTCCGGAAATACGGATCGATCATGATCTGCGCGAGCGCCGTGAGCTGTGCCGTGCGATCCCATCCGTCGCTGCAATGCACCAGCACCGACGAGCCTTCCAAGTCCAAAACGCGGGCAATCTTGACGGCACCTTCCAGCACTTGTCGCACGTGGCTCAGCCACTTGGTCGCCTCGAGACTTGATAGCCAGGCCTTGTCCTGGTCGTCCACACCGCCCGGCAAGACGAGCTTGAGCAGTGCCTGGTACGACGACTGCATACGGTACATGTTGGCAATATTGAGGTGGTGGATCACGGCGCCCGGGTAATCCTGAGGCGTCTCAACGCCTCCCTTCCCCATGAGTCGATTTCCGGTCGATGCCTTGAGCTTCCGTGCGTCAAACACATAGATGGGCCGCGACGACGGCGCCGAGGGGGATTGCGTGCGGATAATCTCGGGAAAGCGACGGTACACACCCAGCAACAATTGGTCCGAGAGGCTCGAGCTGCCCGAGAGCAAGTTGCCCAGCAATGGCTGGCCGGACCGCACGAGCACGCAGCGGTTGCGCTGGTGATAGTACGTGATCACGGGCAGGCGATTCTTGGCGCGGAACTCGGCGACTTTCATGAGCGTCGACGACGTCATCGATGCCGGCACGAGCAGTTTGGCTGGGTACGACTTGCACACATTGCCGCGTGTGTTTTGATAAAATTTGAGAAACGGTTGCGCGATCGGATCGGCGACGATTTGCCGGCGAAATTCACTTTCGTCTGTGTACAGTTTCCAGCCATCCGCATCGTCCGAGATGCCGCGCACGCTGGCGACTGAGTAGAAGAAGGCGAAGGCTTCACTTCGCTCCGAGGGAGAGGAGGAGGCAGCAGAAGATTGAGATAGCACGATGGGACTGGCGACGCTGGTGCCACTGCTTCCGATAAAGGCTGGAGATGACAGACCGTCCGCTGCCGCCTGGGACCGAGGTGAGGCGTTCAATTCACCCTGGTCGTTTCCCGGAGACGGTACAAGATCTCGAACGTATTGGTCCGACAATGTGCCTTGCATGCGGTCGCCGATTTCAAATCCTTCGAGTGTCAGTGGCGAAGGAGACGCTGGCGACGGCTGGGCTAGGGCTTTGACTTGTCGGTATCGCTGGGCCGCATCGGCCAGGCCACTGATCATGGCTTGAAAACCTTGTGCAAGGTCATCGGCGACATGAGGCGTGCCTTCAAACTCGAGCCGCATCTCTCTCGCATCCTTACAAGTGATAACGACAACGGGCGGCGCAGTCGACTGGAACGCGCGCGTTGAGCGGGGCCGGCGCCCACCGGTAAAAACTACTTGGGCCGAGGTGATGGCAAATAACGGCGTGTATGCCACGGCCGAGGCGCGGTGCAGCGACTGACACTGTTCGGGCATGTGGATGAAAACCACGCGGTAGTTGGTCACAAATGCAAAGCCGCGCATGCGGCCCCATACGGCAATTTCTCCGACCGACGCGGACGTGTCTCCGGCTGGTCCTATCAAAAGTGTTACGGGAATTTCCCCTCGCGTCGTCGTGACTTCCCCTGGGAGTAGTAAGAACACCGACCCCACGAAGGACGGATCGTGCAGCTCCAGTCCCGAGGGAGGAGGTCGTTCATCTGACGTACTCCCAGCTGAACTGCGAGGCGGTGAGTTGGATCCTTGTGACGTCCCACGATCGCGGCGTCGAGCACGACGATTGGAAATCAGAGGTACCTTTCGGGACTTGAGCTCATCAACGACGGCCTTGAACTGGTCACGGTCGGCTTCACTGCCGAACTCCCACTCGAGCGACTGGTGGCCACCAGGGCCATCGTGGGTCACGATGACGACCCGCGCCACAGCGCCTCCTCCTCCTCCACCTCCACCTCCTCCACCACCCCCACTTGCAACGGCCATGACCGAGTACACGGCATCACACCGGAATGCCCAATAGCGATGCATAAATACGGACTTGACACGCACGACGCCCTGCGCACGGTCGACCTCAAGGGTGTACCGATCAACCATGACGTTCTTCCGGCCAAAGCGAACAATCGAGCGCGTGAGACTTTGGCTCTCTTTCGACCCCACGTCGTAGACGGCAAAGCGGAGCACGGTCGCCGGGAGAAGATCCGAGTCATGCTGGTCGGTCGCACGTTGGCTTTCGCTCGCTGCGTCACTCTCAACGCCGCCACCCACATCACTCGATCCCACGAACGATCGTCGGTCGGAGACAATGTCGCTGTCGTCGAAATATTTTTTTGTCGAATTGAAGCTTGCCCGCAAGTCGCCAGTCGAAGCCATGCTCCCCGCACCCGCGCTGGCGATGCTATCGCTGGCGTCGGAGGCTGCCGGCGACAACACAGATGGTTGGCTGCGTACAGTGCTCAAGCTCGTAAGATCGATACTCGCCGACCGTGAATACTTGGTCTTACGGATCGAGTTTGTCTTGCTCTCCAGTTCCAGTGGCTTGGAGACGGATCGCGCACGCGACACTGTGACGTTGATTAGGTCTTCGGGGATCGCAAAGGGGACTGGCGACTTGAGCTCCAGGTCGAGCACCGATAGATCCTCCAGTGGTGTCGCCGAGTCGTCATCTCCTTCTTCTTCATTCGCGTCCTCACCGTCGGACGATTCTAGACGCCGTCGCGTACCCGGTCGGGAAGTATCTATCGAGATAGTCAAAGGTCGCGTTAAAGGAGAACTAGTCGCCAGCTGGTGATCCGCTGGGCTGTCCGCATTCTCGGAATCGTCTCGGTCAGGATACCACTCGTCGCCATTGCCGTTGTCTCGGGTTCCTCCGTTGACATCCATTGCATTCGTCGAGCGACGTCGCACAGGTCGGTCACTCACGTGCATCGCACGAAGGTTCCCACTAAACCACTGCTTGGACCTGGAATCCGTGGCGACCAAACTGTGGCGTTGTGCCCGGTCGCTACGGCTCCGTGCTCGTACACGCAACGCCAGTAGTTCATGATCTCGACTCTTCTTCTTATCTTGCTCGTTTGTGCTTTGCCGTATGAGATCCACAGCGTCAAAGTACCGATCCAACGCGCGCTGGAGCCACTCGCTACACGGGTCACAGACTCGCACGGCAACATCTCCATGGCCAAACTTGGACGGCACGATCTGCTGGCGAGACATGCACTTGGCACAAAAGACGTGGCCGCAAGTCGAGCCTATTGGATAATATCCACAATGTGTCAGACCGATGTTTCCCTCTCAGTCCAAGTAGAGTTCAAAAACTAACGTACAGTTGCGGCCACGCTGAAAGGCCGAGAAATATCGACTGCACTTGGCACACGACGTCGCGCCAGTCACAGCGCGTGCGCCTACAAGCGGGACGCCGGGACGTGAGGACGCGCGCTCGATTTCCCCGGACGAGTGGCGCTTGCCGTTTCTCGCTGAGGTCTCGTGGGCCTGCAAATCCATTTGCTCGTTCGCCTTGAGCACCATCTTGAGCTGCAGTTGATCAACTGCGGCCTTCGCGAGCTCTAGCGCCTTGGCCACGGCCGCGAGGTCTTCTTCGACGTTCGATTCCGTATGCGTGCGAGCGCGCGGGCGCCGCCGCAAGGCGTCGGCTTCGGCGGCGTTCTCTTCATCGAGATCTTCGCCATCATCATCGTCGTCGCCGACGTCATTCAAGCCGTTCCGGCTCGCTCGGCGCGACC
Organism: Pythium volutum; assembly: GCA_023334575.1. Lineage (NCBI taxonomy): Eukaryota > Oomycota > Peronosporomycetes > Pythiales > Pythiaceae > Pythium > Pythium volutum. Next base: position 26,233 of record JAADVC010000087.1, on the reverse strand, counting down.
GCTTCCCACAGGCAGCGTCCTCTCTCTTGTCGTCGTCGCCTCCCGCGTCCTGCGCGTCGGAGGAACCCAGGGTTTTGTCGCCGTTTCCCCTGAGAGAACATGATTCCACAAGCCATTGCGCGAGCTCCACGGGGTTCCCGGGCATCGGAGCGATACGAGCGCGTAGTGCAGATGCGTATCTATCTACTGGCGTATTTAGTGCGTCGCCAGTGCCCTCCTGGGCCGCGCCCAGACGCGCGCCGTCCATCATTTGCCGTGCGCGTGAACGGGTGTTCCTGTAGTGGAGGTTACCGCAGCGTTGTCAGCCTTCTTTCCCCCTGTCCTCCAGAAATTAATCTTTGGTGTGACTTCAGGTTCCAGTCCACAAGGACGTGGCTCCTGATTGGCTAAAACTACAAAACCATTGAAGTTCAATAGCAACGGCATTTACTACAAAATAGTAGACGGTCTTGTATTGCCAGTACATCGCGCCGTTTCAAGGTTCAGGAATGGATGGGCACAGCTTTCCTTGCGTGATGGAGATCGCCATGCAGCGGCTGCGCGGCGCTGCCGTGGCGACTGCGGGCGACAGTAATAGCGACGATGAGGAGGCCAGGCGTGTGGAGTACTTGCACCGCCATTGTGCAATGCTTGAGCAGAAGCGGCGCCTGGAGACGGTGCGTTTTGGATAGACAGACCGCAGGGAGAGTGGGAGCGCTGCAAAATGCTGATTGGATACTTGCTTCATGCAGCAACGACGGGTGAGCGAGCTCGAAGCAGACAAGGCGAGCATCGACAAGCGTCAGCAAGATCTTAGGGCCACCAGTGAGAAACACGCGAAAGAATCGGCAGAGGCGAATCGAAAGCTCGGTGCGTCGGCGTCGCTCCCGTCGCTGGGCGCCACCAAGCCGGCGGCAGAGGAGACGTCGCTCGGCGTGTACGCCAAGCCGGACGCCATGAGCCTCGATGTACTGCGCGCGATCGCCGAGAAGCAAGCACTCCGCGACATGGCGCCGCTTAACACGCGTGGCAAGTACCATGCGCGGTATATGAAGGACACCTACCCGATCGCCGGCACACAGCTCAAGCTCGAAAAAGAACGCGATCTCATTCTCACCGCGAAGAAGCGAGTCCTTCTTGCGAAAACCGTGCGTTCTGCCGCGGATCTAACCGGTGAGACCGAAAGCATACATAGTACTCGAGCGTTTGGGCAACTGGCGTATCGGAAGCTCGACTTTTGCGTCGACAAGTTTTCGAGCGTTCTCCAGAAAGAGCAGCGCCATGTCGACGTCGCCGACGAGCAGCGTCGTGTGCGACTCGGTGGCATGCAGCATCGAGAGGGGCTTGAGCAATTTTGGAGGCTCCTACACGGCGAGCGATACCAGTACGGTCAGTGATGGTGAAGTGCATGTCAGAATCCTGCTCACAGTCTTATCTGATTCTGATAGTGAGACGCTGGCGTGGCTCAAGACGCACCACTTCCGTGACGTGAACGTCCCCGTCCTTCTACGACACCGTGGGGGCGACAAGGCCCAGAACGATTTGGTCGTGGAGCTGAATAAAGAAATCGGCGTGACGCCGCTCATGGCAGCGTGTCGACTCCACCACGTTGCGCTCGTCCGCGCACTGCTGGACCAAGACGCCGTCGTGTTTCTCACGACTGCAAACGGCGACACGGCCATGCATTTCCTGTTTCACGACTGGTACAACCAGCAGCCGCCTCTCACGACGCTGCGGCATACGTCAGAGGCGCTTGTGAGAGCAGACCATACGCTGTGCATTCTTCAGATGCTGGTTAGGCAGCGAGGAGTCGACGTGAATGCCCAGGTCGGTGCGTGAGTCGATCGTCTCAATCTTATAACCCTCCTGTGGACAATGCGCTGATTTCGTCTGCGTACGTTAGAATGCGTTTGGCGAGACGGTTCTCCTGCACTGCGCGAGGCTCGGTCTCGTCCAATGCGTCGAGTTGTTGCTGTCCCTAGGTGCCGATATATTGGCACAGGATCGGTCTGGCGAGAGTGCACTGAGCTACGCTCGCGCCAACAACTACCACGACATTGTTCGCCTGCTAGAGACCTATGCGATCGTCGAGCGAACCAAAGCCAGCGAGCGCGACCGCAAGCAATGTGAAGACAAGCTCCGTCAGAAGCGCGGCACGCTCACGGCCGACTGGTCTGAATCACGTACGTAGTATCGGACAGAGAGACGTGGTCTCGTCACGAAATGCTCACCATTGGGGATTGTGTCCAACAACAGCGGACAAGCTCTTGGCGCGGCTCGCGGTGGAAGACCATCGTGCGGGCCACTTGCGGAACCAGTTTGTGGACCGTCGTGGGAACGTGATCGTCTGCAATGACGATGACTAATGCTGATAATAGAAATTCAAGGTCTATGTGAAAAGAAATGGTTACTGCTTCTTGGCGGAAGCCTCTCGCTGGGCCTGCGCCCGCAGTGCCTCGGCGCTGCGCTCCTGGAAGCGCTCGAGGCTGTTGCCCATGGCCTCGAACGCCGTCTCAATGTCATTGTCCGTGCCCGAATCAATCGCCTTGTTGGCGCGCGCGGCCTCGGGTGGGCAAATGATCTGGCCCATGCACAGCTGCAGCGCCGTCGCGGCCATGGTGCACTCGACCTCGGACGTGCACGTCCTCATGGCGCGGAACGCATTCTTGCACGCGTCCTGGACTTGCGCAAATGTTGCCTCGACTTCGGCGGGCGTGAGCGGCGGGAGGTCTTCCGTGGTGAGCGAGGGTTTCTCGACCAGCGCCGCGCGCGCTTCGAGGTCGGGCTCGCGCACGTCGTTGAGCAGCCCCAGCACTGGGAACTTAATGCGGTCCACAAATGCTCCGATCGAGTCGACCGCCGGACGCGCATACATGGAAATCGACTTGACCTTGCTGGGCGAGTGGAGCTCGGGCACTTCGTCTTCGTTCGCCTTTTGGTCGTCAAAGTAATAGTCGATCACGTACCGTGCCTGCGTATTATCGCTGCGCTGGATGGTCCAATCGTGGCGATCAAACGGCTTCCCTTGGCCCAGCAGGTTTTTGGCCCACGCGATGGGCGTGAGGTCGTCGGGGCGGCCGCAAAACTTGAGCAGCTTTGGTTCCGAGTCGGGGTGGCACACCTTTTCGTACTGCTCGACCTGGGCCCACGCGCGCTCGTTCATGTTGTTATGGATCGCAACGATCGTCGGCACGTCGCCCTCGTGGACGTCGTCGCCCTTACCCTTGCGCTTAAGCGCGTTGTAGAACATTTGCTCGGACGGGTAGAGCCACGTGCCTTCGGTGCCGCCTTTGGGGATCGTTGACTGCACGCGCTCCTGCGGCAACGGGTACCGCTGGGCATCGTTCGGATCCTGGTTTGGGTTATACGGCATCATGTTGGTCGGGTCGATACGCTGGCCGTAGACATTGTACACCTCCTGGTCGGGCCCACCCTTGCCGTGCTTGACGGGGCAGCCGCCGCCCAGCACTTGCGCCGCCGCCGGCTTCTCGTGCTTGACCGGACAGCCTCCTTCTTCAGCGGCTGCCGGCGCTGGCGTAGGCACTGGTGGCGCTTTGTCGTGCTTGACGGGACAGCCACCTTCAGCCGTTGGTGCGGATGCCGCCGCCGCGACGGGAGCGCTCACTTGGTTGCCCATGTTGATCTTCGGCTTTGTTCTTGTCTGGAAGGCCGAAGAGCTCCACGGTTCTCGAAAATCTGTGACGAGGCGCAGACCGGTTAACCAGCGCAAAAATCAAAGTGAACCGTGGTCGATCCTCAGCCACGGATTTTGGCTCAAAATTAGTAACTAGGTTTTGGACCGTATACAAATTTGTATATGCGGATTTCAAAACCAGTTGTAATTTGTGGGGAAGCTTTCGCCACTGGATTGATTGGGTGTGGAGCGAGAGCTTTTGGGCGGAACTGCTGGGGAATGGTCCGGTCAAACCATTGTCCTTGTTTCAGAGGTAAGCGATGCTGTGGTGATTGGATTGGGGTGGTGCGGGCGGCGTAGCATGGCAACGTATGTGTACGCGGCTACGCGGTCGGCGCCATCATCTATAGCAGATCAATGTGCTCACACTCGTGTCTTGTTTCTTGAAAATTCAGCTCCGTTAGTCCACAATGAAGCTTAACATTGCGAACCCGGCCACTGGTGCCCAGAAGGTGCTCGACATCGATGACGAGCTCAAGCTCCGTGCTTTCTACGACAAGCGCATGTCGCAGGAGGTCGAGGGCGACATCCTTGGCGACGAGTTCAAGGGCTTTGTCTTCCGCGTCTCGGGCGGTAACGACAAGCAGGGTTTCCCGATGAAGCAGGGTGTGCTCACGAACGGCCGTGTGCGTCTCCTTCTCTCCAAGGGCAAGTCGTGCTACCGCCCGCGCCGCAAGGGTGAGCGCAAGCGCAAGTCTGTGCGTGGCTGCATCGTCGGCCCGGACCTCTCGGTGCTTAACCTCGTCGTCGTCAAGGCCGGCGACAACGACGTGCCCGGCCTCACGGACGTGCAGGTCCCGCGTCGCCTCGGCCCCAAGCGTGCCTCGAACATCCGCAAGTTGTTCAACTTGACCAAGGAGGACGATGTGCGCAAGTACGTCATTCGCCGCAAGTTCGAGTCGAAGACGGGCAAGAAGAACGACAAGGCGCCCAAGATCCAGCGTCTCGTCACGCCGCGTGCGCTCCACCACAAGAAGGAGATCCTCGCCGCCAAGACTGCTCAGCGTGAGAAGGTCAAGCGCGAGGCTGCCGAGTACAGCCGTCTCCACGCGCAGGTGCGTCCCTTCCTTTCTTTTGATAATATTCTAGTACCAGGAACTGACTCGTGGCATGTTGTATTGGGATCCCCCTGCTCCTTATACGCCTTATGGCACTGCAGCGCGTTAAGGAGCAGAAGGAACGTCGTGCCAGTGAAGTCGCCAAGCGCCGCAGCGGACGCAAGTCGTCAGTTAAGGCCTAAGCGAAGCGACCACTCAACTGCGTCACTACGTGACTCTGATTCACAGAAGCGCGTCCAACTGGTCTCGTTGTCGTCTCCTGATGATGACGGTCCATGGCGGATTCGCGGAGCTGATCAGTGGAGAGCTGTGAGCGACGGCTGCCCTGCATTGGCTATTGGAGCATATCCATATGGACACCGCGGGTGCCGACGCTTGTATGCCTTCGTAAATAATGTAGAGTTCTCGGACGGGACAATATACGAACCACTCTACCCAAACGCCATGTCTCGATCATTCCATTTTCGTCCCGTGTCATCGCGACCAGTGGAATCACTAGGTACTGTCAGCCCCTTCTATACAGGACCCATACCTGTATTTTCTTTCTACCGACTCTTATCCGGTTTCAGCCAATCAAAAGCGCACATTCTTGGTTGGCATCTTGTTGACTTGCATCGGTTATGTCGGAAAGTGGAGGGGGAAAATGGGTCCAGTATTCGAGTGTTCCCTCCCATTTTCGTCCAACAGTCAGCAAAACGAAAGCAACGCGGAAGAAGAAGAAGAAGGGGAAAGCGGTCGGCGTCGCATCCTCCTCCTTCTCTGTCTTCGTCTCTGTCTTCGTCTTCTCGCCCTACCGGTACACTAGACACACGCGACGGCCCAACCGCGAGGCGTTCGTTCGTGTATTAATAACTGTCCAGTTGTTTCCTGCCGTGGAAGAAACTCTGCGTGGTGCTCAACCTTCTTTCGTCCATCAGTGGAAAGGACGCCACAAGAAGTCGGAAAACGAAAGCCAAGATGACACGCTTCGGTCCGCCGCTTGTGACAGCCCACGCAGTCGTTGGCGTGTCGCCGCAGCTGCGCGCCAGCTGTAGCGGCCACAGCGAACTAGACGTGCCCGAAGGCGCTGGACTGTTTGACCACTCGCTTCACGCGTTCCCGCCGCCCCCGCGTTCTCCGGCGTCGACGGCGTTGGCAGCGTCCTTGGCGGCGTCGCACTACGAGATGGTCACGACCAAGCAGTTCAGTCCGTTGGCCACGGCCATGTCGCAGCAGCTTCACGAGTTCAACGCGCTCGAGAGCCACATCAAGAGCAACAACCACGGGCTCAGTCTTAATCAGCTGCACCAGCAGTCTCTGTCTTCTTCTGCTTCCCACACCATGACTGCGACCGCGACTTTACCGCATCCGCATCTCGCGTCGTCTACTTCCGGGCCGTCGGCGGCCACGCTCGCCGCGCTGGTCGAAGACTTGGGCAATGGCGACGGCAACAACGACCTGTACTCGCAGCGGCTCTGGCTCGAGCAGCCGCGCGAAGTCAACATTGTGTTTGGCCGCGACGTGATCCAAGTGCCGCTCAAGGTCGAGAATTCCAACAACGAGTATGTGAACCTCGTGCTCTCGCACCGCGAGTTTGACGTCATGGCCGTGCACATCCCCAAGTACGACGCGATGCCACCGACCGAATTGCTCGACGAGATTACGCGCACGCTCAAGGACCAACTCGAAAAGCAAAAGAGCAAGCGGAACGCGTTCCCATTGAGCAACCAGCTTGGCGATTTTCCCGACTCGAACGTGACGTTCCAAGCACGGATCCTCGAGCTCGAGTATGAACTCTCGCGGCTCAACACTAAGCTCACGGCGGCGCGCGCGCTGCAGGCCACGCTCACGGACGAGAATACGCTGCTGCGGTCCAACATCCAAGACCTCGAGCAGCGCTGCGTCGAGAACGAGACGCTCAAGATGCAGAACGACGCGCTGCGCGACCAGTCAGTCGTGGCGTTTTCACAAAACGGCAAGCTGAAAAGACTGCTCTCGATGACAACTCAAGAACTCAAGACGCTTTCGGGCCAGGTGCAAAGCCTGCGCACGCAAGTCCATTTTGAGAAGAGCGAGATCGCCATGCAAGTCGACCACTCGATGCACGCGCTGATCGCAAACGTTCGGGATCGCGAACACGTGCTGCAAGAGAGTTATCTGGAAGAGAAGAAAGAGCGCCAGCTGATCGCGGAAAAGTACTATGAGATCTCTGGACGCATCCGCGTGTTTTGCCGTTTGCGTCCGGTGACGCGCAGCCTCCAGAAGGCCGCAAGCTCGGCGTTGCTCCGCCCCAAGCCAAACGCTCTTCTCGTGGATCGAAGCGGGAAGGAGTTTAGCTTTGACCAAGTGTTTGGTCCAGAAAACTCGCAGTCCGACGTGTACGCGCAGATGGAGCCCGTGGTGATCTCGTTCGTCGACGGGTACAACGCCTGCATCATGGCGTATGGCCAGACCGGTTCCGGTAAGACGTTTACGATGATGGGCGGCTCCGGTGAGTTCCAAGGTATGATCCCACGTGCGCTGCAGCAAGTATTTTCGGTCGTGAACGCGCGGCAGTTGACCTACAAGGACACGCTGACGGTGAGCATGGTCGAGATCTACAACGACCAGATTCTGGATTTGCTGACCGAGGGCGAGTCCGGCGTTAAAATTAAGAACGAAAGCGATATCACGCTGCGACCGGTGACGCTTTGGGAGCACGTCAACTCCGTGCTGGCCGAGGGCAATGCGAACCGCAACATTGCGTCGACGAGCATGAACCTCGAGAGCAGTCGCAGCCACGCGCTCGTGTTTTTGAATCTGGAGAGCCAGCACCGTGAAACCCTGGAGACCCGCAAGAGCACGCTATGTCTTGTCGATCTGGCCGGCTCAGAACGTATCTCGCGAAGTCAGGTGGAAGGCGATCGCTTGAAGGAGACCCAGCACATCAACAAGTCGCTCAGTGCGCTGGGTGACGTCATGCACGCGCTCCAGCACAAGGCCAAGCACGTACCGTATCGCAATTCGAAGCTCACTTATATGCTGCGCGAGATGCTCTCGGGCCAGGCCAAGACGCTCATGATGTTGCAGCTGAGCCCTGAAGACGACGATGTCGAAGAGACGATTTGCTCGCTGCAGTTTGGCGCCCGAGTGAGCCAGATTCAGATGGGCGCCGTAAAGACGAGTATTGAATCCGGCGCGATTTTCAAATTAAAAGAAGAAAACCGCACGTTGGAAAGGAGAATCGCGCAGCTCGAAGAGCAGTCTTCGACGTGGAAACAAGAAAGTCGCAGTACGCTAGAGGAGCTCAAAGAAGCACGCGAGCGAAATGAGAAGCTTCAAGCGGAGCTCGGCCAGCAGCACGACGACATGACACAACTTCAGGAAAAGTTGGAAGCGGTGTCTGTCGCGTCGGCAGTGTCAGAGTCGCCTCCGCGGTCTCCACGGAAGAGAAACACGCAAGAGAGAACCACACCGCTGAGCCCGACGACGTCGGCCAACTCGGCACGGTCGTCGCGAAGCGTGACGTCCACGTCTTCTGCGTCAGCAGCGTCGCCAGCGGCACCAGGAACGTCACGGTATGGACCACCACCGCCAAGCGCAGCCGCTCGTCCAACCCGCACGGGTGGGATTGGTTCCAGTGGTTCCACGCGGTCAATTTCCGCGCGTCCGTTACCTCGTTCTGCTCCGAATGAGCCAACCGCCACCTCGACGATACCGCCGCTTGCTCCCGCTTCTGCACAGCGTCTGACGCGACGCAACTCGCTCACGACGTTGAATTCGCCGTCGGCCGCCACGATTCTCACGGCTCGCGAGCGACTCGCCCTCGCGGCGAAGGACCCACAAGCGCAGTCGAATCGCCGATCCACGCTGGGCGCGATCGGCACGAGCAGCAGCCAGCCAAACTTCACTGCCGCTTCGCGCCCACCTGCGAGCAGCCGCGTACGTACCCCCGCCGCTGGTGCTTCGACCCCAGCAACGCCAGCGACAAGCAGCCCGGCTCGTCCCGCTCCGATACGGCGCGTCAACTCACTGTCGACACCAAAGTCGACCCCTGCATCACTGGCGGCGGCTTCGTCTCGGACGACATCGTCTCTGCGTCAGCCGTCGATGTTGGAGCAGCCTCCGTCGCGGAGCTCGTCGGCTCTTCGCACGCCAGCGACACTGGAGCAGCGGCGTGCGCTTGCGACCAACCGGTCTTCCCCATCGACGCCTCGGTCCGCACCCTCAGTGACGCGAACGAGACCCACCGGCACGCCCACGTCTGCGGCCGCACGCACAGAGACAAGTCGGCGATCGGCGTCGACGTTTGCTGGAGCATAGACCGTCTCATCAGCTCCCATTCCCTCGTGACAACCGTTCCCGCCTTTCCGGTATTTTGGATGCCGCTGTCTCTGCTATGCTTGCACACGCAGTGATATACAGTGACGGGAAGAAGGGAGAGCAGACTCGCAAGTGAGGTGAGGTGCTTTTCGTACCCGGCTCGCTCGTGAATCTGTTTCCTGTTGTATAGAATTTTTTCCATCGGTTCCATGGATTATGTTTGATAAAGTATTCGGCCTTTTGCTCGTGTGAGAATGATTCATTGGGAATTTTGTTGGTGGACTTATGGTCTAGTCCGCAGAGCATACCCAACGACGTAGAAACATCAGTCGTACAACTATTGTACGTACTAGTAGTAGCTCAGCCTTTCTCTCCGTACATGACATTTTCAGTCAGTCTTTCACTCCGTACATGGCATTTTCCAAGTGATTCACGTGGTGTTGCAGGTCTATCTACTGCTCTGTAGACCACAAGTCACTGTCGTGTGTCTATGCTGTTGCTGTTCGCAATCAGTCTCATTCGTTTGGTTTCGTTCGCTTTCGTCTCCACTGCCGTCCCGACCGAATCGTCGCGGCCTTGAGCGCTTCGCAAAAGAGCCAGCACACGTCGCGCTTACCATCGTCATACTCCATGATCACGGTGAACCCGTGAGCAGTATCGTGGGCAGTGTCAACCTCAATCGTGGCGTCAAACACAGATTCCTGTGTGGCGAGATCCGTCACGCAGAGGCGAAAGCACCGGCCTACGTCTTTTTCCTCCACATCGTCTTCCTCGTCTTCGTCCGCGTCGAGCGGACTCAGATCGACGTGCAGATCCTTCACACATTGCACATACTCATGAATCCGCTCGACCACTTCTTTGAGCGAGCCGCAGCCATGATCCACTGCATAATAAAGAGAAGAAAATACCGTTAGTTTCTCACAGAGTCGTCACAGCTATTGTATAGAACCGTACGCACCTTTGATAGACCACGCGGGCACCTCAAACTCGACACGCTGCTGCCGCTGCGCTTCCTTGCGCTTGCCCAGCACCTTTGCCTATACACAGTTTCAACCAGTGGTCAGTACATCTTCATGGACAGTGTCTCAAGGGGGAAACCCTGTTTACGTGGTCTTGGAGGTTCACACTGATCGCAAACGACCACGCTACGCCCCAGCGTTTCGTGCGACCCTGGCAAAACTCGATCGACGCGACATTCGCGACACCACTCTCCCTCAGTAATCCCAACACTTTTCGGAGACTCGCCTTGCGGCCAATCATGGACGTGTACACCAAGATGCGATCGCGCAGCACGAGACTATCAGCGATCATGTGGCCAATGAAGGCGACTTCGCCACCAGGATAGACCATCTCGCTCGCGCTGCCCGTACACGCCGAGTCGGGATTCGTGTCGGCTTCGTCCATGGCACCAAAGAACGGCGGATTGCACATGGAAAAATGGATCTGATCGTTTTGGAAGTTGGATGGTGCGTCCGTGAGTGGCTCAAGCAGGAGCTGGGCGGTCGTGACGCGCTGCACGTGGATCTGCTGGGCGAGTCCATTGCGCGCCACGTTGGCGAGCGCGGATGCCAGCGAGACGCTGTCAATCTCGGTTGCGAGAAACGACCAGCCGTTCATCTTGGCGCCTAATAGCGGGTATATGCAGCTCGCGCCCGTGCCGATATCAATGCCTCGGATCATAGAGGCGAACGGATCCAAGCCACTGGCGACCAGCAAGTCTTCGATCCAGTGGAGATAGTTGAGCCGATTCGGAATCTACAAGGGAACAGCCGCACATCGTCTTAGTCGTATAGATCATTGGTGTTGTTCATGAGACGTGCAGGTATTGCGTACAGGAGGACAGAGGCGATCCAGAGGCATGGTCCAGTCGAGACCAAAGTCATGCTGGAGCAGTGTCTTGGTCAGCTCTCTGTGTGTCCATACAGGAGCTACTAGATCAGCGACCATACCCAAAAAAGATACGAGAGGGACTGTAAGCTGTATTAATACCTGCTAGCGAGCGGATCGTCAAAGGCCAGTGACGCGGTCTTCTTTTCGTGGTCGACATTACGGAGACTGCGTATTGAACAGCATATCAGTTCATCTTTGTAGAGAGCAACACAAAGCCCACCAGATAGCACACACTATTGGTGAAACGAAGGGTACTGCTGGCCAAGTGCGTAAAAGTCGGGCGCGTTGTCTCGGTACCGGTTCCGCGCGTGGAGGCGGTCGCCAAGATGCGGCGTCGGCCGTCGTCGTGCTCCCCGCATTTTGTGGGGGGAAATGGCGCCAGGGACCTCTGCTGAATGATGTAATCCCTGTGTTATGAGATATCAACGTCAAAGACCTCGCGGGTTCATTTTGTGGAGACGCTTCAGAGCATCCTGGTTGTTTCGCAGCTCGCCCCACAGCGGAACAATCGACCAGTGAGCTCTTGGAGCTCGGCGTAGCTCGTGGTCCGAGGACAAATACTAAAGTACGTGCGGTGGACAGGAACGTGACCTGTGGTGCTGTCGCATTGTGCATTGTGCCATCAACATAACGACGGGGTCATAAATGCATGACCTTTTTGGATTGAAGGTGAGAGCAAGTTGCCACGGAGTTTTTTGCTCAGGCGTTGTTTGTCCAGTTTGTGTGGGAACAGATCTCGTCCTCCAGATGGCTACACATTCCGTGCCCCGTAATCATGCGCGTAATAAGACATGGGGCCATCCAGCCAAATGGGTTAGTGACCATCACTCTGATTTTGCGTCACGAAAAGCTCCACATGCCGATGGACTGGGCGTTCTTGAAGCCGTGGGCCACGCAACTGCGCGGCCTCGTGGGCGTCGAGTGCCGTGATGAGATTGCCTACGGAACGCTCCACGACCGCGTCGACTATCTCACCGTCAATCTCGCGTGTCTCGTCGCCGAAAGCCCCCACGGTTTGCCCGTCTTGCAACGGAAAAGTGCCATCCACAAGCAAGAGCTCCTCCGGCGGCGCGAGGCAATCGAGCTGCTCGGGCTCGCTGTCCACTACCAAGGCCGCGTGGCGTCGCTTCCAGCGCTAGTGTCGAAGCTTTTGCGATGCGCGTCTTGATGACACGGACGTGCTCTGGATGTTGACGAGTGGCGACACCTACGACTCGCCCCGTGTGCTCACCGCCGCCATCCAGAGTGTCATCGAGGTCGAGCAAGACGCGCTGAGCTCCGAGTACCGCGCTGCAAAGATCGTGATGCAAGATCAAGTCGGCTCTGCGTGGGATGAGACGCTCCGTGTCCCACTCGCGCTTAAGCTGGACGCCCCTACGAATCCACAGCAACTACACGAGTGGTATGGTGTCGTCTACAAGCTCGTGCGGTCGCTAGCGGACGCGCCGCCGTGTGGTATGGTTTGCACCAGCGTGTTCACACTGGGCGCCGTCTCCATATCGCTGGCACAAGCGCCAATTCGCACGCGTACGCACCAGCTCGTGCACCAGCTCATGAACGCGTACGTGCCCGTGCCGCGATTGACCCTTGCGTTGGAGAACAATGGTACTCGCACACTCTCACGAATCCTCAACGATCTCATGGCAGTCTCGTCCGGCAACGGTGCGGAAGGAGATATAGGCGACGGCTTTGTGGATGAACTCGTGCTCGTTGGGTCGGATGGATGGGAACAGTTTGCACGCTGTTGCTTTGCGGTCGCACGTGCGCGGACGTTGCGACGGCTGCGGCTGCGCCAAAACGCTCCATGACCAGTGGAGTGAAAACCGAGGCTGGAAGCGGCGCTGGCTGGGCTACGCGCTGACCAACACGCATTGGACAAGCTCTGTGCGGCATCTGGAGATTGACGAAGCCAAGCTCACGACAGCGGACGTGCAGCGCTTGACTTGGCAACGAGAATCGTGGGAAAAACACGAACCACCACCCAATACGATCGACGCGAGACGAGTCGTCGAACTCGCGAGTGACGCACAGATTCGGCTACGAGACGGCACGATAGAGACACTGGACGCGCTGGGCTTTGTGGCCGAAGACGAGTTTCCCGTGATCGACGCGGAACTCGACATTGACGATGGCTCGGTGCCCATTTTTATGCCGGGGCTTGGCCACTGTATTGTCGACGGCGAGTGGATCACGGACGCACGCCTCCTGGATGGAGACAGGAGAGGCATCCCACGGCTCGAGTCATTGCAGCTTCGCCTCACGCGTTGTGAGCCTGCCGCTGTCCCGCTGCTCGCCCGCACGTTCGGCGCCACACTCACAAGCCTGAGCCTCTTGCTCGAGCGCGACATCGTGCTGATTCCCAGTGCACTGCGATCGATTTTCCGAGCAGCGCCGTGGCTGCACTTTCTCGCACTGCAGCACGTCAAGATCCACTTGATGGGGACATCTTGGACGCGTACGAGAATGGCGACTGCCGCGTCGCGACGCTGTCGCTGTGGAATGTGTGGGTCAAGACTGCGAGCCTCACTACGGTTGCACACGCGCTCGCCGACCGCACGTCGCGTGTGCACTTCCACCTGCGCGAATTCCGTTACATTTACGACCGCACGGACGTCAACCGTTCCGCCGCAACGTCCAAGCCCAACGCCGCTGGCGTTCAAGCGTTTTTGGACATGCTCTCGGTCAACAAGTCGCTCACGTTTCTCGAGATTGGTCTCGAGTCGGAGACCATGTACCCGCAGTACGCTGCACGCTTCAACGCCCTCGACCAAGCAAAGACCCGAGTGCCGACGATTCCTCGCGCGGCCAAGCTCGCGTTTCTCAGTGTGGTCACGCCAAAGCCAATCACGAGTTCTCCCATTGCAGCAAGCGGCGGCGGTCGTGCTACTGGCTCGCCGACCGAGAGAACCTAGTGAATCGAATTTGGCGCTTTGTGGCTGTGTGCAGCTTTGTGAGGCGCGTCGTCTCGGCCACGTGCATCCACACCGACTCGGATTCCGACGATGACGACTGGTACTAAAGCCACGGCTGCATTCATGTTAATAGTTGCGCGGTGCCCTTCTTCTGTCACCGTCGTCGCGGCGGTGGCTTGGTGGGCGTCACCAACGTCAAGACCGTTTGGCTGGACGCGCTGCTGCTGAGATCGCTGCTGCTTGTGGTTGATTGCTGCCGCTGCAGTGTCGACCCCTTGAGCTTTTGCTTGTGGAGCGCTTGCTGAAAGCTGCGCTCGTACTCCCTACAAGCAAGACAGGTATACGTCAGCCTCCACAAATCCATAGACACGCCACTCGACAGCAACGTACTCAAGCGATAGCCGCACGCGGTCCTCAGTGCCCGGAAGCAAGTGGTTCACAGCCGGCGACCGCGACGTGAACGCGCCCTTCATCGACAGCCGTGGACTCAGTCCACAGCCTCTGCCTCCTCCATGGGTACTTCGTCTGGGCTTTTGTGGCACCAGCGTCACTGCCTGGTGGTCCTCTAACGAGTTGAGCCGCATGCACCGCATGCCAACACGCGGACTCACGAGCGCGTCCAGATGCCGTGGGCGATTGTTGCATTCCTCGTCTCGCGTCGCGCGGATGCGGTCGCGGATCGACTGCGCGATTTCTATATTTCGCGTCGCGCGCACTTTGGCCGCGTCCAGCTCGGCCACGATCTTGCCCACGGGCAGCGACGCCGGGAAAAAGCAGCACCGCGTCGTGGGCACTGTCGGAAGCACAAACAGCGAGCCGTCACCACGCATGGTGCCGTGAAGATCCCCTTTAATGGACGACGGACTCGTGGCCGATAGGTTCTGGATCTTCTTGGTGACCGTGTTGGCACCCGACGCGGCCTCACTGGCGGCGGCCGCTGCTGCCGCTGCTGCGTGGGTCTGCTCGCGCTGGGTCTTGCTTTCCGAGTGGCGCTGGATCGTCGCGCTGAATTGGGCGCCGCGGAACAGGAATCCCAGTTGATTCTCGATCGCGCGCCAGTGGTCCTGGGCCACGAGCCCGACTTTCACGACCGCACATACGAAATAGTAGACGCACTCGAAAAACCGCTCGTCCTGCTTATGGTTTTCAAAGTTGCTGCAGTGGAGCACGAGCCGTGCATACGTCTCGGCTAGAAGCGTCGCACACGCGCCGTGCGACGCGACGGCTTCGTCACGCAGATGCTGGTGATGCTGCTGATGACTCTGCTCTTCCTGGGGTTTCTCATGGTGGTGGTGGTGCTGGACTGGAGAGGCGTCGCCACTGGTGTGGACAACGTGGTCCCCTGTCTCGAGCGTCTGGAGGTTCACGTACGCGAGCGCGTACCCGACCGCGGCGCGTGTGAACTGGTACATGACGTCCGTCTCGTGGAAGTGGAGAAACTGGAGGGGCAGCCGCAGCCGTCCTCCACGGGACGCTTGCTGCATTTCATTGTAGACGTCGTCCATGCGTTTGCGAATGTCGGTCGTCGGCGTGCGCGCGAGCGGTGTCGTCGACGATCTGAAGTGATACCGTACAAATAGAAAGGCAAGTGAGACCGTAGCCTTTATCTCTACCATATTGTAGAGGGAGGGGGACTCACTGTGAGAGCCGTCTGCGCGGGTCCTCGTCGCTGCGGTGCATCTTGATCAATCCTGGGAAATGCCTCTCATTAACTCATGGATGCGGCCGTAGTTTTCTTGGACAGCTTCAGATGGGACTTGAGGCGCCTGCTATGAATACACAGGCCAAACACAAAACCCACACATATACTACACCAGCGAAGCCCATATACAAAATCCACTTTTGCAATTCACAAACTGCACGGTTCCGTCTCCTCACAAACGACGTGCTCCGATCAAATCTTCCACTCATTCCCCTCCGCGAGCTCGTCTTCCGGCGTGATAAACGGCGCGTGGATCGACTTGATCATGACTTCGCCGCAGAAAATGCACTCGGACGCGATAATCTCGTCGAGCTTTTGCTGAACCATTTCGCGTTCCTGCGCCAAACTCTGCTTGGCCGCATCGGTCGCGCTCGTGGTCTTGTCGTCCTTGGCGTTCATGGCCTCTTTTTCGCTCGACGTCAAATTCAAAAAGGGCAACGCCGCAGCAAATGTGTTTTGAAAAAACTTGGTGCCCGTCGGGATCTCGGTCGAGAGCTCTTGGAGCTTTTGCACGAGCTGCTTGACCGTTTGCCGCTGGAAACTGTTGAGGTGCTTCATCATTTCGAGCCGCAACGCCGTCGCGTGGAACGCGTGCGTGCAAGGAAACACGTAAAACTCCTTGCCCAGCAAATTCTGGCCCGTCAAATCACAGCGCTGGTTGCCAGAGACAATGGCACACCGCTTGCGGAGCCGCTGCATGTCGGCTCGGATGAGCTCGGCCGACTGCGTATAATCCTGCATTTCTTCCTTGAGCTGCTCAATGCGGTCGTTGTACACTTCGAGCGACTCGCAAATCTCCTTTTTGAAGTCGTTGATCTGCACGAAATCCGGGAAAAACGGCAAAATGTCTTCAATCTGGAGCTGGCCGCTTTCCTTGAGAATGCCCATGGCCTCTTTGATCTCGCCGCCGGCATCGATCGTGTGCTTGGCGATCAGCGTCCAGAGCTTCTTGCGGGTCTCGTCGTCCTCGGGCATCGTGGCCATTTCCTTGGCAATCTTGACGTCGACCTGGAGCGCCTTTTCGACCGCGTCCTGGTATAGCCCCATGGCCGAGTAAATGTAAATACACGCGCGGTTCTTTTCGTGTTGCGTGCACAGCCGCAGCGCAAACGCAATGTCAAAGAGCAGCTTGCCGCCATACTTTTTGCGCATAAACTTGATCAGCAGCCGCTCGTCCGGGTGTTTGACCAGCAGGAACAAAATGTAGTTGTGGATCGTCTGGTCGCGGTTGCCTTGCTTGATCGCAAACTTGAGAAAACGGATCGCCAGTTCGAGAACCGTACGGCTCTTTTGGCTGTTGGTGGTCTGGTGCACGTGGCGCACGATCGACGGAATGAGCCGCGTCGGGTTGAGCGTCTCGGCCTCTTTCCAGGCCTCGTACACTTCCTTTGGTTTGTGGATAATGAGCTCGGGCGAGTACTTGTAGTAGAGCTCTTCGACCTTGGTCGTCGGCTTGTCGCGCAGCAATTCAATGGCTGCACCATAGTCGCCGCGGTGCACGTGGTACGTCACGACCTTTTCATAATCTTCAATGAGCTCGGCGTAAAACTTGAGCTCGTCCGTGCGGCCGTGGCTCGCAATCAGGTTGAAGGTTGTCGCCGGGTCCAGGTGGTTCTTTTGGTCTTGCAGGAATTCCTTGAATTTCACGAGCAAATTTGCGTGCGCGTCCACGTCCTGGGCGGCTCCCTTGAGCACGTTGAACTTGTCGAGAAACAGCTCGACGATCCACGAGCACAGCACCGTCTTCTGGGTCTTTTCATCACTGCCGAGGCTCTTGAGTTTCTGGAGTAAGAAGAGACGAAGCGAATCGCGGGTTTCTTTTTCCAAAAATTTTAACGCGACTTCTTCAAACGACCGGTTGGTCTTGGCGTAAATCGACGCTGCGCGGTCATACTCTTCCCTCTCAAAAAGCTTGTCGGCTTGGGCCGTGAGCACGTGCTGCCGCTCCCAGCCATTACGGCACACCGAAAGCGCATGGTCAAAGTCGCGGTCGTCGGCGCTGGGGTTCATCATCGCCTTTTGCAAAAAGAGCTGCCACACATTGCGATCTTCGTTGGCAATCACGACTTCCAAGATGCGGCGGTCCGAGTGGACCCAGACCGTGTTAAACGTCGGGTCATGTGCGAGCCCCTTGACTTTGCCCACGCGCGAGTCGAATTGCTCTTCCAGAACAATCACATTGTTGAGCTTCGAGATGACTTGGAGGTACCGCGGAAAGAGCAAAATGACGTGGTACTGCGTGACCGCAAGCGAAATGGGCGGCGTCCACGTGCGGGCATTGGCCTCGGTCTTGCCCGGGTACGAAATGAGATCACAGCCCTTGGCTACGTTGTCGACCGACGACGAATTGCGGAACGCCAAGTCCCCATAAAACACGCCCTCGCCCGTGAGAATGCCAAAGCACGACGCACGCTCGCGTTCTTGCTTGGCGTAAAAGTGGAGATCGGCATTCGGGACATCCCCCGGCAGCTCCTGGAAGCGAAGTCTGTCGGCGCTTGTATAGGCAGCAAACAGTGGCTCGAATCCTTTGCCGCCAATAAATTGAAACATGCGCGTTGGTCGCTTGCCAGCGCCCGAGGTCGTGAGCATGACGTAGTACTTGGGCTCGCCCGACGACAGTGTCCAGTGGTCAAACTCAATGCCGGCGATCGGTCCCTGGTTCGAGATTTGGAAAACCTTCTTAAAGTATTTTTCGCGGCCGTCAAACTCGGCTTCGTAAACCGCGCCCGAGTCGGTACCAATGAGCACGGCATCGGTGGTCGCCGGCGAGCCTTCTTGGCGGTCCCACGCAATACAGGAAAACTTCATACTCTGGGCCTTCATGATCTTCTTGGGACGGTTCGTCGACGTGTGGAGGTAGAAATTCGAGCCATTGTCCATAGAGATCACAATGTGGGCGCCGCTCGGGTCCACAAACACGTTCGACATGGCGACGCGCGGTTCAATCATAATCTCTTCAATCTGGCCGACCGAGTCGGTCGCCTCGACCGTGCACCGCAGCAGCATGCCCTCCATCGAGCCGAGCGCCAGGACGCCATTGCCGACGCTCATGCAGCTCAGCGTGAAGCCCTTGCGGCGCGACACCTTAAGCCCGTGCTCGCGCAGATCAAACATGGGCTGCTCCTCGGCCTTCATCTTGGCGCGGTGGTCACCCGCGCTTTCAAACTCAAAGTCCTCGCCGCCGCTCGCGCCGTACGTGCCACGATTATTATTGTTGGCGGCACCGTCCGAGGGGCCGTACGGAGACTCGTAGACGTCGCCACTGTACCCACGGCCGCCGCCGCCGCCGTGGGCGCCCTCGTCCTTGTTCCAGTCCGCAAAGAGATCCGCCGACATGCTGGTGGCGCGCTTCGATGCTTTTGGCCCGTTGCCCCCTTTGAGGAGAAAGAAATCCGTGGGCTTGCAATAAGGGACCGTGGGCATGCAATAAGGGACCGTGGGCATGCAATAAGGGACCGTGGGCATGCAATAAGGGACAACATTCCGTACGGAAACTTAATAGAGTCCCGAATTACTATATTTCAATACGGGACAGATGGGTAACCCCAAACGTGTAACCCATCCATCGCGCTTCCGCAAGGAACAATGGATGTCGAAGGAGAGCAAGTGTATTCGTCGGCGCGGCTGCTGCTGCAGCGCTGCAAGGACAAGAACGGCGTGCGCGCGCTGCCGGAAGAGCTCTTCCAGATCCAGGACGTGCTCGAATGTATTGAGAAGAACGCCGACCGCATCGCACACATGATGAAGGACCCGCGCCGCAAGCGCAAGGGCGAGTCGTGGGACGACATCAAGGGACTACTGGCCGAGCAGGATCGGTATTTCAAAGAGGTGCGGTGTTTGTTATTCATCATTTAATAGGCGCTAGTACGCATCGTAGTGACGACGCTTCTTGTGTGTAGATCACGGAGCTCTTCCGGCACTTGAGCACCAAGCGCGTCGCAATTACCGCGACCGCGACTGCGACCACCAACGGCGTGCCCTGACGGCCGTCGTCAGATTGCCTCCCTTGAAGCGACTCGAATGCACCGCATTCGTTCTTGTCCGGACACCCGTTTAGAGATGCACGCACGCACACACATGGGCTATTTCACCACAAGATATTTATCCTCATCACCACCAATTATTACCACATCCACTTTCGCTGGCGCTTGTTTGCGTTACCATTCTCATTGCATAGAAGTCACTCTCCCTTTTGTAGCCCTCCATCCAGACCAAAGAGATCCACGCCATGCCGTGTTGCCTTGCTGGCAGATTCACAACTGACGGCTGGATTCGGACCTGCGAGCGTACGCCGTGGATGCGGGGAACGATCTGCTGGCTGGACTGGCAAACGTGCGAGCGTACGCCGCCATCTACAATGTGCGAGCGTACGCGCGCCGCCCCTGCTCCGGCACGATCTGTTTTTGCCACAGTTGCCAATTCCATTCTGCGTACGCTCGCATGTTGCAGTCATCCCACACTTAGCGTAATTACCCCTTTTCGTACCCCTTTTTACGAAGGTTCAACCGCAGTGTATCTCCTTTCCGCATCAACTCACGGATCATTGCCGCTGCGGGGAACCGCACCACATTTCAATTCGCCACCTCCACCTCCACCTCCACCTCAACCACCACCAACCACCACCATGGGCAAGCAGCACCTCGCACGCGGCGTCGGCCGCATGGCCGACATTGTCATGACGCGCGGCCAGGGCTCGTGGATCTGGACGGCCGACAACCGCAAGCTGCTCGACTTTACGAGCGGCATTGCCGTGACCAACCTCGGCCACTGTCACCCGCGCGTCGTCGCGGCCACGCAAAAGCAGGTCGCAACGCTCGTGCACGGCCAGGTCAACATTGGCTACCACGCGCCCATGCTCGAGCTCACGGACCGCTTGCTGCCGATCCTGCCCAAGGGACTCGACTCGCTCTTCTTTGCGACCTCGGGCTCGGAGGCCGTCGAGAACGCCGTCAAGCTCGCGCGCCACGCAACGGGCAAGCAAAACATCATGGTCATGCAGGGCGGCTACCACGGTCGCACGTTTGGCGCCATGGCGCTCACGACCAGCAAGACGATTTACAGCACCGGATTTGGTCCTCTCATGGGCGGCGTCAAGGTCGTGCCGTTTCCCTACAGTCTCCATGGACCGATCTATGAAGACGAGAAGATGAGCCAGTGGTGTCTCGACCAGATCAAGCTCGCACTTAAGCAGCAGTCGGCGCCCTCAGACACGGCTGCGATTCTACTCGAGCCCGTGCTGGGCGAGGGCGGCTACGTCGTGCCGCCTAAGAGCTTCCTCGAGGGACTGCGCCGCATCTGTGACGACAATGGCATTTTGCTCATTGCCGACGAAGTGCAGTGCGGCTTTGGTCGCACGGGCGAGTACTTTGCGATTGACGGCCACTTTGGTGTCGTGCCCGACATTCTCGTCATGGCCAAGGGCATTGCCAACGGCTTCCCGATCAGCGGCTTTGCGAGCCGCAAGGAACTGACGGACCGCCAGCCGCCTGGCTCCATGGGCGGCACGTACGCTGGCAACGCCGTCGCCTGCGCCGCTGCGATTGCGACCCATGTACGCCACCATTATTTGGCTGATCGACGGATATTTTTCGATGTGCTGATGTGATGTCATTTGCCTGGTACAGGACGTCATGAAGGAGGAGAACATCTTGGAAAACACGCGGGCGCGTGGAACTCAGGTGTGTTCGTCTGAGCGATACATGACCGTACTTACGTTAGGCTCTAACTGTGGTATTTATTGCATATGATAGTTTATGGCTGGCCTGCAGAGCCTCAAGGGTTCGGGCCGCTACCCGATCCAGGACGTGCGCGGGCTCGGTCTCATGATCGCGATGGAATTTGACTTGCAGCAGGCGCCAGAGGGCATTGCGTCGCGCGTCGCGCAGGCGTGTCTCGCCAACAGCATGATGGTGCTAACGACGAGCGTGTACGAGACGCTTCGGTTCATGCCGCCGCTCAATATCTCGCAGGAGGAGACGGCGCTCGGACTTGAGCTGCTCGAGCGCGCCTTGGACGACGTCTTTCACCCGAAGCAGTGAGAGGTAACTTGATCAGAAAGATAGCAGATGCTTGAGGTTTTGCTTGTCGAATCAAATAGAAAATCCTTGTGTTCACGTACTCCCTACACTGAGTCAAGTTACTCGTCCCGAGAAATAACCCCTGCGTTACCGGTACGCATGGGTACTGCTCGAAGAAACGCAAGGTTAGCGATCAAAAAGCCCAAGCTGCAAGAAGACAAGGACGGCATTGTTACAGCCGTATAACATGTGTGGCTTTGTCGTCGTGGACACTACTGGTACCGTCTCTCGGACTGCATACAGAATGGCCGAGTCCAGCAAATCGCACTCGAATTTTTTCGTCCAGAGAAACGAGCTGGACGTCATAGATGGATACACCCGATTTGATTGGCGAATATTTTCTTCTGAAGTACTGTTCTATCAAGAATAGTACCCCATTCTCCCAGCAAAAACAAATAGCGCCTCCCCCCTTCCGTGTTCCCCCTCTCTCTCGCCCTCCGCTTTCCCACACACCCACTCGTGAATGTACGAGCGAGAACGCAAGGTAACAACCCACGATTGTCCCGCGCTTTCCGTGTCACTTCAACGCCCCCTACTGCGATGAGCGCGCCCATTGACGACCTCCTCTATGGCGGAGACGATTCTGGAGATGACGACGAACTTAATGGTGCGTTTCTGGACGTCTAATTCCCTCTGGAAGGCGAACACGGTGGCCCTAATGTCTCGTCCGACATGACAGCGATGCCCATGAGCTCGTTCAGCGCGCCACTGCCCTCGGGCGGCGCGCTACCGCTGGTCGCACCTCCTCTGGGCGTGCTAGCGCCTCCTGCGGGTGTCGTGGGGTCGGCGCCGCTGCCCATGAGCGCTGCATCGGTCTCGGCGCCGGTCGCTTCGATGGCGTCGGCGTCCGCTTCCCGCCCGCCCACTGCGGGTGCCGCGGGTGCAGGACCCGTCAAGCAGCCTGGTTCGGGCCATCAAATGTTCCAGCAAATGTTTGCGCTGCTCAAGCAAATGCTGCCACCAGAGCAGTACGCGGCGCTCCACTCGGAGATGCGCAATGGCAATGGCGTACGTTTCGCAAGTCGGATGGAAGAGGATGGAAGGGTTCCCAGGCAACTCACTTTCTCTCTCTTTCTCTTTTTCGCTGTGGATATAGAATGACATCAAGTCGATCGTCGACATTATCAAGCGTATCGCCGGCGATGCGATCTTTGCAAGCGTGATCCAGCGCATGGATCTCACGCGCAACCAATCGGCGGCCGCCGGGTCGCTGGGCATTGTCAAGAACGAGCCAATGCTGGGGGCTCTACCGGCGGCGGCGGCAGTGGGTGTACTATCGGGAGCGTTGCCTGCAGCGTCATTGGCTGCCGGCAGCGCGAGATCTACGCCAGTGGCTCGCCCGCTCGCGACGCCACCACCTTCCGGTGCGTTAGCACAGCCGTCGACAGTGATGCCGTCGCCACAAGTCGCCTCGGCAGCGGCGCCCAAGCCCGCAGTCGTACAGAGGCCCACGCTCGTCGCGGCTACGCCACCCGCGAGTGCTGTCAAGTGTGAGCCTGCTGCGTCATCGTCCGTGCCCGTCGCGTCGGCCACTGTGGCGCCAGCATCCACGACTGCACCAACCCCTGCTGCAGCGGCAGCAGCACCTGCAACCACAGGTGATGCGTCGTCGGCGACCGGCGGCAAGAATGACACGCAGGAGAAGATACAATTTGCGAAAAAGCTTCTGTTCCACGCGTCGTCGTGTACGTTGCCGCCCGGGACGTGCGAGGTCAAGCGGTGTGATGACGTGCGGCGCGTGTTCAAGCACAGCGTGTCATGCACGACGCCTAGCTGCTCGCACTGTCGCCAGCTGCGCGCGCTCGTTGAGTACCACGCGAAGGAATGCTTGGTGCCCGTGGGCGAGCACTGCAAGATCCCGTTTTGCGACGGCATTCGGCGCAATAATGCCGCGGCGAGAGCGCGTGCCGTGTCGGTTGGCAGCAACGCAAAAACACCGGCGGTAATGACAGCAACTGCAACTGCACCAGCAGCGGCGACGCCCACACCGGCAGCTGCAACGACAACTTCTGCACCAGCTACGACCACGACGGCGCCATCGGCGAGTAATATGAGTTCTGATGATGAAGACAATACGCCGCTCGCGTCGGCCGTGACCAAAGTGAAAAAGAACGCCAAGGCCAAGTCGCCCAAGTCGGGTCCTGTCTCGTCAGCGAACAGCTCATCGGCTGCAGCAACGAAGAAGAAGGCGGCCACCAAGCCAGCGACATCGACCCCTACGTCGACCGCGTCGACGCCGTCGAGCACAGGCTCATCGACGCCCGCGGCTGCTGCAGCGAAGCCAAAGCCAGCGGCCACGCTCACACAAGCACAAGAGTATGGGCGGTTGCTGCAGATCATTTTGCACGTTGAGAAGTGCAAATCCACAACCTGTGCTGTCGGAGAAGAATGCGCGGAAGCCAAGACGCTGCTGCGTCAAGTGAACGCCCCCGACGCGCCCGTGCGCGCACAGACTTTCAAAAAGGTGTTTGCCCACTACAAGGTCTGTCTTGCCAAGAGCAATACGCAAAACTGTCCCATGTGCAAGATTGGCTTGCAGCCGATCGATACCACGAGTGCGGCGGTATCCGCGGCCCCGACAGCGACAACCGTGGCAAGTAGTGCAGCGGCTACTGCGACAACTACAGCATCGTCCGCTGCGTCCTCTATAGCCACAACGGCACCGACAAGCTCGCCGACAGTGGCCGCGTTGAAGCGAACCAACAGCTCGGTGGCGTCACCTCGCTCGCCGTCCAAGAAACCTCGCGTCACGGCCAAGGGTGGAGGCAAGACTTCGACTGATACGACGTCAACGGCAGCGGCGAGTGCTGCTGCTACAAGTGCTGCCGCCACGGCCGCCGATCAGCATACGTCGGATCTGGCCTCGACGAACCGCAATGACCTGCGTAAGGAAGAAGACGTGCTGACCCACACGGGTATCGATCTGAATACCGAACGTCGTGCCATGATGGACCGTTTTGGAAAGACCCAGATGCCCGAGCGTCTTCACAGCACCAAGCAAGCGTGGCTCCAAAATGACCTCTTCAAAAACGACAAGCTCACGCAACACATGGACCGCGTCGCGCGCCAGCACGGCGTGAGTCTTGGAGGAAGCACGGCGGCGACCACGCAAATCATGGCCCACGCGCTCCAAGAGTACTTGAAGCAAGTCATGGAAGAGATGGTCGAAGCCGCTACGCTCCGTGGTGACGTGAGTGGACAGGCAGTGGACGCGCTGGTCAAGAAAGACCTGAGCAGCGGGTCGACAGCACCGCGAGAACTGACGTCGAGCGATATTCTGCGTGTGAGCTGCGACGATTCGTTTGTGCGTTTGCGGCAAGACGACCTCGCATTGCGAAACAATCTGCTCGAAGATGCCAAGCGCGAAGAACTCGCCGAAAAGGAACGCTCCAAGAAACGCAAGAAAGTCGACCGCGTCAAGCTGCAAGCGCAAGAAGAGAAAGACGAAGCCGAGATGGATATCGAGGAGTTGGCGATCAAGGACCTCAAGGAGCGGCTGCTGCAGGAAGACAAGGACGGTGTCGTGCGTGTCGACGGCCGCGTGAACGAGAGTCTCACGGCCAAGTTCCAGCGGCGCGTCGATAACCAAGTCACGATCGAAGATGCGACGTACTGGCTTGAAAACCAAAAGCCGTACATTAACGCCAAGCTCTTTGTGCGCGCCGAGGCTGCGCGCATTGTGACCAATGCGTTGCTGTAGCACAGCTGAAAAGTGCTATTTCAGTACCTGCAGTTAGGTCGCTACGGACGCTCACTAAATCTACTCATCCGCTTTACTAACTTACGCCATCTCTACTCAAAGCGCGAATGGATCCGGACGCGATGCGCGTTGGTGGGCGACGTGACCACGACGGGCTTGAACGCGTACGTGTCCGACTCGATAAGTGCGCTTCCCGGTATCCGCGACGAGTCGGCCACGTACACGTCGTCACCGTCACGGATCTCGACGAAGTGGGTGCGCTGCTTGACGCCCTTGGACTTGACTTTCGGCGCCGAGGCCTCGAGCTTGCCCGACGGGCCAAAGACCATGTCAACGCCCTTGTAGAGTCCTTCGCCCGTGGCGACGGCGATATGGTACGCGTGCCACGGACATTTTATCGTGACCTTGCCACCGAGCTCTTCAATATCGCCGGTTGCGAGCGGCCCGCCGTGGTCTGCAACAGAATCCACAAGAGTGAGTATTTGAAAATCCCAATGAGAGAGAAGAAGAGTGAGATGTGCGCGTACGGTAGCAGGCCTGGTCCATGCAAAAGACCTCGTCCCGCACACGCAGTAGAAGCACGCTGCGCTGCGTGGACGGGAGCAGCAGACAGCGGCGCCCGCCCAGCGGAATGTCACTCAGCTTGCACACAAACTCGTACTCGAGCAGCTCCATTTTCACAGTGTTCTGACGCTTGTCTCTGCGTCACAGCGTGTAACCATGTGTATAGTATACATGGTTACACTTGCCAAAAGTACACAGTGTATACACGTATACACGATATACATGGTCTACAAAATCACCTGATTAGTATACGTACGTAACCCTCGACGTCTCTTCAAGATCCACCCAAATCCAAACTAACATGGGGCAAACGCAGAGCGCGCCACCGGCGGACGCGCTGCGCTTCCGGCTCATGGCGCGCGCCACGTACTTTGGT